>JAENPR010001930.1:0-93826 GCA_018135685.1 Themeda triandra | reverse complement strand
GCTCACACTCCTCGTTGGCCAGCGAGTCCAGGTCGCCCCACTCTTGGACAGGAACTCCGTGACGCACAGGGGCATCACTCGAAGTCTGCATCAAAGGAAAGGAGATTCAATCAGGTCATTAGGCCAATATCCAAGAACATCAAGACCGATAAAGAGGGACGAGAGCATCAGAAACAACAAAACCCTAGACACGGTAGCTGAGGAGGACAAAGGCGATGGACATCTGCTTACCTGGGACCCAGAGTCGGAGCTGGAGGAGGATTCGGCGGCGGAGCTGGAGGAAGATGCGGCGGCGGAGCCATGGGCGGATTCTTCGGGATGCGACGAGGACGCGGCGGACCTGCGGGGGAAGCGAATCCCGCCGCAGTGGCACGTTGGGCCGCAAATGCAGCGCTCCAGGATGCGCCGGAAGGCCTCCTCGGAGGGAGGAGTGTCGCTCATGGTGACGAGTCGGAAAACCCCAAGAGGCGACGACGTCGAGGAAGAGAAGGGGAAAAGTCAACAAGAGCGGAGAGGACGAGGGAGTTTTCCAAACGGGGGCACCAGTTTTATGCTACGGTCCGTGGGAGAGGGCTTCTAGACTTTGGGCCGGTGCGGCTCTGTGGGCCGGAAGGTTTTACTTCGTGGGCCGGAGTTTTTCTTTTCTTTTTGTAAATAGCGTTGCAGTTTGGTGGCCCGGTGGTTGCTTTTTCTACGGGGTTTTTTAGTCTTGAGTAGTTTTGTTTTTTGCTTCTGTTTTTTCGAGTTGTACAGTGGTGCCCCGCAGTAGGATCGCTCCAGTTGTATGGTTTTTCTGGCCCGATTTCCGGTCAAAAAACCGGGCTGGCTCTTGACTTTTTTTTTTCTTTTATCGTCTAATAAAAATCCCGGCAAATCTTTTGCCGGCCTTTCTAAAAAATCTCGACAGAGGGAGTAAGAGATATGGATGATCTGGCAGCCATGGTGATAGAACTTTTCATTTCCGAATTTTCTGTTTTCAAGAAATTTAAAAGGTCCTTAAAGAAAGGACATGGAAGAATGAGAGATTAGCAGCCGCGCAAATTTGGTGTTTCTGCATAAACTGCTAGTTGTGCGGGTTGATTGATTCGTCCTGTGAGGTCATCGAGAAATTGAAGTGACAGTAACGCTGCGAACTGAAAATTATTGGGCGAAATAGTCTTTTCCAGCTCAGGCAGAGATGTGTGGCTACCTGCTATGCATGCTATTGGAGTTCATGGCGGTCAATTGCGATGTGGCTTCACCCATTGCTCCTCTGTTTTTATTGTAGATGCGCCGAGGGCTGGGTCAATATGGACAGTGATGCGCCACGAGCCGAGGGAGACATATGAGCTGTACTTTGCTAAAACTTAACTGCTCCTCGGTTGTCGATCTGTGGGCATGATCGTTCCAAGAGCATTCCTACGGCCCGACCTCTGTTCTTTGTATCCACTCTGAGTTTCAATTCGGGCATCAAGTTTCCCAGAGGGAGTGGCCGTGTAAGTGAAACCCATTCTCTGCAGTTCTCTGGATGATCTGATGTTTATCCAGTGCTTGTACTGAATACTGATGCTTTCAGTTTCAGCCTCGCAGTGTGATCCGTAGAACTGTGAGCTGGATTGTTTTCAAGAGTAACCAGAGATGGCGGAGACGGCGCCCAGCCTGGCAAAGTCGGTCCTGGGCAGCGCTGTCAGCAAGGCGGCATCAGCCGCCCGTACTGAGATAAGCTTGCTGGTGGGCGTTCAGAAGGAGATGTGGTAAGCATGTTGTAACTGACTAGGTTTGTTCATTACGAACTGTTCAAATGGTTAGATTGATCTCCACCAGATTAGGCCCAACGGCCATCTGGGCCTTTGGTCTCGCGCCCTGATCGGGGGCGCCCAACCCTAATGGTTGGTGGGCCCCCGTCGCACAGCGCTATATAGAGGAGGTGGGGGCCGGGGCACTCGGTACGTGGTTCACCTGAGCCGCCAGTTTCCCCATCTACATTTCTAATCCCCAGTCCGATCTAAGAGGGCGCTGCCAGCGACGCCGGCACCACTGCTTCGACGTCCGCACCGCCGCCAAGGACGTCTCCGACTCCATCCTCTTCACCACCCGTCGCGATGGGCTCCACTGTGCCACCGACTGCGCCACCAGCTCCCACCGAGAGCATTGGTATGATTTACCTGCCCTCTTCCTCTCTCTATCTATTAAGGATTCTAGTAGATCATAATTAGGACCTTGATTATTCACTACTCATGATGAATTTACCCACCTAGACTCACTGCTAGATCGATCCTAGAATTAACAATGGTATCAGCTCGCCTACTAGTATGTGGATCTACGGTTTGGGGTAAGAAATGAAAGAAATCACGAAGAAGCTGACCGATCCGCACGGATCGGGAAGAAATCCGATGAAATCACGAAGAACCCTAACCCTAATTTCAAAGAACCGATCGGATCGACGAAAGAAATCAAACCCTAACCCTAACGAATCCGGGGAAGGCACAGGGGACTTCCTACCTGGGGGTCCGGCTACCCGGTCATCGCCACCGACCATCTCCATGGACGGGTGCGTGGATGAATGAACCACCACGCGCAAGAGGCGAATCCGAGCCATGGGCTCGCGCGCGCGGGGCTCAGACCAGAGGGCGCCGCACGCGAAGCCGCTCGACGGCCGCCCGCTCAGCCTAGGGCGAGCGTGCGCGCCGGCGAGGGAGCTCGCGGCGGCGCCGGCGTCGTCTCTTCTCTTCTCCTCCGGCGTGCCATGAACGGCGGTCTGTCGCTGAGAGAGAAGGGGTGTGGGAGAAGTGACCTAGGGTTACGGAGGAGAGGCCGGCGGCCAGGGTTTTGTTGCCCCGAATTGCCCCGAAAGGCGCGTACGGCCGTCGGATTCGAAATCCAGCAGATCGACGGCTGACGGCGCGTTGAGCCAGATTGAGCCCACGCGGTCATGAGCTTTCCCGGCCCAGGCCTTCGTTACGGCCTGGGTGCGGGGAGGCTTCCACCGCGATGCTGGGCTGGGCCGCATTGACTGCACGGCCCGCAAGAACAGAACGAACAAAAAAAAAAGAAACTGGGCTGTTTTTTTTTTGCCTGAACGCAACGCGCGCGCCCTGAGCAGGCCGCGGGCCGATTCGGCTGCTGGGCTTAATGGTTGGCCATCGGGCCTGTATGAACAGTACACCTTATGAATTTATTTCTTCATTTTCCGAAAACAATTTTGATGGATATTTGAATTGAATTTTGATGCGAACTTCTGTACAAATTTATCCAACGATATTTTGTTCAGTGAGAATTGTTTTATATGTTTAAAATAGACTTATGAAAGTTTATTGATGTTTCGCGCGAATTATGAAATGATTGTTCTCTTTAATTAAATTTGAACCAACGGGATAATTTAATTTTAGAGAGAAATTATGATTTTCGATGATGAATTGTTGAGTTATAGTGTTGTTATTTTCTCGACCAACGTTGTTAATAACAATATTATAATGTTTTGATTCCCGAGAAATTATGCATTAATTTTACCTTTGCCCAACGGTGATGTAGAATTTTTGCATCAATAAAATTTTGTATGTTTTTACTTTGACCAACGTTGAGTTAACACATGCAATTTTATATATGAATATTTATTATCTATGAATATATCTCACTCTCTCTGGTATGAATTTTCAGGAGGAAAATGCCTCATGAACATCAACGACATCCCCAAACTCGATGGCACCAACTATCGGATTTGGCGGGAGAGGTTTGAACTGGAGCTTGGGTTGGGAGAAGTTGATATGGCAATCAATCACCCGTGTCCTGTTGAACCAGAGGCACTGGTGAGGGGTGCTGATGAAACTGATGCTGCTTTCGCTACTCGTGAGCGTGAGCATGCGAATCAAGTGTCGAAGTATCAACTTGACCATAGAAATTGGTCTATCTCCAACCATAAGTGCCTGCCGGTGGCTAAGGCCACTATAGAAGAAAGCATAAGGGGATCAATTCCACAATGCACCACCATTCAAGAATATCTAGAAAAATTGAAGCATCAGTTTACTGGGTCTACCAAGGCCACTGCAAGTACACTGATTAAGAAACTTGTGACTATGAAATTCACTGGTGGTGACATAAGAAAGCACATTTCAGAAATGAGCACTACGGCAGCTAAGCTAAATCCGTTGAACATACTCATAGAAGATGAGTTCCTGATTCACCTGGTTTTTGCTTCTGTGCCAAAAGAATATGAAAATTTTGTTGTAAACTACAACATGGTGCCCGATAAATGGGACAAAGAAAGGCTCGTTACCATGTGTGTTCAGGAGGAGCAGAGGATTAAGTCCGTACAGGGTGATGTAGCAAACCTTGTAAAGGACAAGCAAAAGAAACCCTTCCATAATAAGAATCCTAAACCACAAGAGAAACCTCGGTGGGATAGATCCTCTACCTCCAGTCACCGGGAAAGAACCCCGAATCCTCGAAACCAACCAAATGATCCCTATGGTGGTGCGGAACCGGATCGGTGCAAGCTTGCCGCAAGAAGGGGCACTACAAGAGAGATTGTCCCAACTTTCTGAGATCTCTGATGAAGAGAGGTGAGGATTTTATTACATTTGTAGATGAATCCCTGTATTTGAATTATTCGAAAACCACTTGGTGGATTGATTCAGAGCAACTACTCATGTTGCAAACTCTTTACTGAGGATCCAGTGGGATGAGAACCTTGCAAAGAGGAGAAAGACTGGTTAAAGTTGCGAATGGAGTGCAAGCCAATGTTGAAGCCATTGGAGATTTTATTTTAGAATTAAAGAATGGTTTTGTTCTTCGACTTAAAGATGTTCTTTATGTTCCCTCTTTGCGTAGAAATTTAATAAGTGTTACGAAACTTGATGATGATGATTTTGGTTGCCATTTTGGAGATGGCAAATGTAAGATATTTTTTAATAATGAATGTGTTGGTCTTGCCTTCCGACAAGACAAGCTTTATTTATTATCCCTTGCTGAGAATATGAATAATGTATGCGATGAGAATATGAATGATTCCCCATCTACAGATGTAAGTAAGAAACGAAAGAGAATTGATGATGCGTCTTCGAAATTATGGCATTGTCGTTTAGGCCATATTTCGAGGGGGAGAATAGAACGCTTAGTCAAAGAATCAATTCTCCCACGCTTAGAATTTTCCGATTTAGAACAATGTGTTGATTGCATTAAAGGAAAATATGTCAAGAAAATAAAGAAGAATGCCAAACGAAGCACAAAAACTTTAGAAATAATTCACACGGACATTTGCGGTCCTTTCTCTCGTGAAAAGTGTGGATGGTTATGATTCATTTATAACATTCACAGATGATTATTCTCATTATGGCTACATTTATCCAATTAAAGAAAAATCAGAAGCATTGGATAAATTTAAGATTTTTAAAGCTGAAGTTGAAAATCAACACAATAAGAAAATCAAGCTAGTACAATCGACCGGGGTGGAGAGTACTATGGGCGACATACCCCGTATGGCCAAACTCCTGGACCTTTTGCAAAGTTCCTACAGGAAAATGGCATAGTCGCTCAGTACGCCATGCCGGGGGAGCCTTAGCAGAATGGAGTGGCTAAAAGACGTAACCGTACCTTAATGGATATGGTAAGAAGCATGATAAGTTACTCCACATTACCGATTAATTTGTGGATGGAGGCATTGAAAACCGCCATTCATATACTTAATCGTGTACCAAGCAAGTCCGTGTCGAAAACACCACACGAATTATGGACAGGGAGAGAACCCTCACTTAATCACTTACGTGTGTGGGGCTGTCCAGCTGAGGCAAAGATTTTTAACCCAAACATAGGAAAGTTAGACTCCAAGACAGCCAGCTGCCATTTCATTGGCTATCCAGAAAGATCGAAAGGATATCCCTTCTATTGTCCTGATAGACATACGAAGTTTATAGAAACAAGACATGCTGTGTTTTTGGAGGATGACATGATCAGGGGGAGCAAGGTAGCATGAGAAATAAACCTTGAGGAGAAGCGGGTACATGCACCCACTCCGATGGTTGAAGAACCATATTTTGAACTACCTGCTCTTGTTGCACCAGCAGTGCCAGACACTGTAGTGACAACACCTGTTGTTAGTTCTCCTGTGGTGACAATGAATGAACATGAGGAACCTGTCCTTCAGGAGCCTATGGAACAAAATGTCGCACATGAGGAAGAACAACAACAGCCCATTGTGGAACAAGTGCCTGAGGCCCCTAGAAGGTCTCAAAGAGAAAGAAGGAGAGCTATTCCTGATGATTATGAACTTTATGAAACGGAAGAATTCCATATGGAGGGTGATCCCACCTCTTATGAAGAAGCCATGAGGAGTTCCCACTCATCGAAGTGGTTAGAAGCGATGAAATATGAAATGAAATCAATGAGTACCAATAAAGTTTGGGACTTGGAAACCATTCCTAAAGGAGCCAAAACAGTAGGCTGTAAATGGGTCTACAAAACAAAATATGACTCCCAAGGGAATGTTGAAAGATATAAAGCACGACTTGTGGCAAAAGGCTTTACACAAAGAGAAGGGATTGACTACAATGAGACTTTTTCCCCTGTCTCATGTAAGGATTCCTTCAGAATTATAATGGCACTTGTAGCTCACTATGATTTAGAATTACATCAAATGGATGTGAAGACGGCATTCCTTAATGGGGATTTGGAAGAAAATGTCTATATGGCACAACCGAAAGGTTTTGTCGTAGAAGGAAAAGAAAAGATGGGTTGCCGCCTCAAGAGATCAATTTACGGATTGAAACAAGCTTCGAGAAAGTGGTATTTGAAGTTTGATAGAACAATTAAGAGTTTTGGGTTTAAAGAAAATGTTGAGGACAACCGTGTTTATGCGAAGTTTAAGAATGGGAAATATATATTTTTGATTCTCTATGTAGATGACATCTTACTTGCTAGTAGTGATGTCAATCTACTAATGGAGACGAAGAAATTCTTGTCCTCAAACTTTGACATGAAAGATCTCGGTGAGGCCTCGTTCGTTTTAGGAATAGAGATTCACCGAGATAGAACAAAAAGGGTTTTAGGATTATCGCAGAAGGCATACATAGAAAAGACATTGAAGAAATTTTGTATGCATGCGTGTAGTCCCTCACCTGCTCCTATAGTCAAGGGCGATAGATATGGAGAACATCAGTGCCCCAAGAATGAATATGAAATTGAACAAATGAAAGCGGTACCGTATGCTTCAACTGTTGGAAGTTTGCAATTTGCTCAAACATGTACACGCCCTGGCTTAGCTTTCGTTACCGGGTTACTTGGCAGATACCAAAAGAATCCAGGAACAGAACATTAGAAATTAGTGAAGAAAGTCTTGCGTTATTTGCAAGGTACGAAAGGCCTCATGTTGACATATAAAAGATCTGATTCCCTGAAGATAGAAGGGTATTCAGATTCTGATTATGCGGGAGATGAAAGAAAATCTACGTCAGGATACATATTTACTCTCGCAGGAGGAGCTATATCGTGGAAGAGCTCGAAACAAACGGTAACTACGAACTCGACAATGTATGCGGAATTTGTAGCATGCTATGAGGCCTCGGGGCAGGTGAATTGGCTAAAGAAATTTGTACCCGGATTGAAAGTAATAGAAGACATACATAGACCACTGAGGTTGTATTGCGATAACAACCCAGCGGTAGAATATGCTCACAACAATAGGTCAAGGGGTGCTGCCAAACACATTGACATAAAGTACTATGTTGTGAAAGGCAAACTTCGGGATCACATTATAAGTCTTGAGCATATAAGAACAGAGAAAATGTTAGTGGATCCGCTCACAAAAGGCTTACCACCCAATGTGTTCAAAGGACACTTAGCCGGCATGGGTTTAAGGGAAAGCCTATGATTCCCGAAGTAAAAGGGCCCAAGAAAGAAGTTTCATTTCAAAATGGAGAAATGTGTCGTGGCCGTTAGTCCAATGGCATTGATTGCTGTGACGATGAAACACGCTCGATGCACTAATCTGAAATGGAATGAGACAAAAATAAGAAAAAATAAGAATTGAAAGTTGAAGAAAGGAATCGAAGAATGACAAGAATACGATAAGAATTATGAAAAGATCAAGGGAGAGAATGTTAGATTGATCTCCACCGATTAGGCCCAACGGCCATCGGGCCTTTGGTCTCGCACCGATCGGGGCGCCCAACCCTAATGGTTGGTGGGCCCCCGTCGCACAGCACTATATAGAGGAGGTGGGGGCCGGGGCACTCGGTATGAGGTTCACCTGAGCCGCCAGTTTCCCCACCTACATTTCTAATCCCCAGTCCGATCTGAGAGGGGGCGCTGCCAGCGACGGGAAGCACCACCAACGCCGGCACCACTGCTTCGACGTCCACACCGCCGCCAAGGACGTCTCCGACTCCATCCTCTTCACCACCCGTCGCGATGGGCTCCACTGTGCCACCGACTGCGCCACCAGCTCCCACCGAGAGCATTGGTATGATTTACCTGCCCTCTTCCTCTCTCTATCTATTTCGGATTCTAGTAGATCATGATTAGGACCTTGATTATTCACTACTCATGATGAATTTACCCACCTAGACTCACTGCTAGATCGATCCTAGAATTAACACAAATATCTAGATTTTTCATGCGTCCAACAAATAACGACTAAGTAGGTTAGTTATTGGGACTTGGTCGCCTGGAATCAACATGGAAAGCCATTTTTTTTGTGTGTTAAAATTTCTCCCAGCCTCCATATATAGGCTTACAGAGTGATTAGCATACCAGAATACAAAGGTTCCATGTGTCTTACCTTTCATGATGGTTTGAAACTGGCTGTGCTAAGTGGAAGGTTATTGGACAGCTTTATTTCTTTAACACGATGTGAATATGATTTGTTTTGTTATCCTTTGCTCACAGGTTCATCAAAGATGAGCTAAAAACCATGCAAGCATTTCTGCAAGCTCCTGAAGTAACCGGGAAAAAAGACAAACTTGTAAAGGTCTGGGCCGATCAAGTACGAGATCTGTCCTACGATATTGAAGACTGTCTTGACGAGTTTATGGTCCATGTGGGGAGCCATAGGTTGTCAAAACAGTTGATGAAGCTCAAAGATCACCATCAAATAGCTGTCCAGATTCGCAACCTCAAATCAAAAATCGAAGAAGTGAGTAGCAGGAATGCACGCTACAACTTAATCAAGATTAAATCCTCTGATGAGATTTTTTTCGATAAAGGATTTAAAATCTGGTCTCTACATCCAGAGATGTACACAGCCCAAAATTACAAAAGCGAAAGAAAAACAAAAGAAAGAAAAGCCATAGTCTTATAGATTGACCAGGACAGATTCCAACATGGAAGATATTCGCAACAACTCAGCTAACAACATCGATGAAGCAGAACTTGTGGGTTTTTCTGCACCTAAAAGAGAGTTGATTGCTCTGATTGATGTCACCACTATGGACGGTCCCGCTAAGGTGATATGTGTGGTTGGCATGGGTGGTTTTGAGAAGACTACTCTTGCAAAGAAAGCATATGAAAGCACTCTGAAGAGCTTTCCTTATAATGCTTGGATCACTGTGTCACAGTCATTTTCTAGGAGGGCAATGCTCCAAAACATGATCAATCAATTTTTTGGTCCTGATGCACTGAACGAGATCTTGAAACAACTTGCAGGGAAAGTGTTGGAAGAGGGACTTTCTAGCTACCTCAGAACAGAGCTTCAGGACAAGAGGTACTTTATTGTTTTTGATGACTTATGGGAAATACATCACTGGAACTGGATTAGTAGTCTTGCACTTCCTAGGGCAAGTAACCGAGCTAGTAGGACAATTGTTACAACTAGAGATGCTGGTTTGGCAAGGCACTGTACTTCAGAACAAACATAACAAATGATGACATGAATAATAACAAGAAACTAAGAACTCTAGTTACAAAAGTAGTAAAGAAGTGTGGATTTTTACCATTGGCAATACTCGCAATAGGAGGTGTTCTAGCCACTAAGAAGATAGCAGAGTGGGAAAACTTCTACCAAAAGCTCCCTTCAGAGCTTGAAAGTAACCCAAGCCTTGAAGCAGTACGGAGGGTGGTGACCCTCAGCTACAACCACTTGCCCTCACATCTTAAGCCGTGTTTTCTATATCTTAGCATTTTCCCAGAGGATTATGAAATCAAAAGAAGCCATCTCATAGATAGATGGATAGCAGAAGGGTTTGTAAGAGCAAAGGCTGGGACAACCATTGATGATGTTGGAAAAGAGTACTTTGACGAGCTAATCGGTCGGAGTATGATTCAAGCATCAAAGTTGGGTATAGGAGGTAGTGTTAAAACTTGCCTGGTTCATGACATCATGCGTGATATCACAATCTTAATTTCTAGAGAGGAAAAGTTCATCTACTTAATCCAGAGTAATGGAAATCATGTACCAGAGGGTAGTTTCCATCATGTTGCATACCATGACAGCAAGTGCCGAATGGAAGCCACGGATTGGACGCATATTCGATCATTAACCTTTTTTTACTTATGAGGATGCTAAGAGTTTTGGATTTGGTAGTGGCCTAGATCTCACACGTTCAATTTGTACACCTAAGTTGAGGATGCTAAGAGTTTTGGATTTGGTGGGAGGAACACTTAGAATCACACAAGATGGTATAAATAAGATAGTTCAGTTGTATCACTTGAAATATCTAAATGTCAGGTCATACCACAGGAAACCAATCTATTCACTTCCGAGTGACATAGGAAAAATGCAAGGCCTACAAGTTTTGGACATAGGACAAACTTATATTACAACTCTGCCACCAGAAATTACTAAACTTCAAGATCTTCGTGTCATCCGCTGTAATTGCATAGGCTATTCTTATTTGGACCCAGATGAACCAGTGGATTGTTTGCTTTTCACATTGTGCCTGCCAATGCTGATAGCTGATTTAGACAGACGTGCCTCATTAATTGGTGATCTACACATGGGTTGCTCTTAAGGATGAAAACGGAAATGAAAATCCCGACCGAATCGCATCGTTTTCTACATTTGATCCGATCGTTTTCACTTTTCTCGAAATAATTCGAATACGGTACGAAATTCGGTAGAAAAATTCGAAAACGGTGAGGAATTCGGTATGGAGTTATTTCGACCGATTTCTACTTTTCTACATTATATTCGGTATGTAACCGTATTCGAAATTCAGTAGAAATTCGGTAGAGACAAAAAATAAATTTTCTATTCTCATATCTTTTTATTTATAGCTCCAAATATAGCAAATAATATATGCATTTTGATCAACGCGACGAGAGCTTCGCAATGGTGCAGTCTATTTCATTGTTTGAGATACTTTTATTTCATGAAATAATATGTTGCCTATAAAACAAGTTTGAAAACCAAAACTCGTGGAACTTGTTAGATAAATAATATATTTGCTATGATGCACCATGAATTTGGTCATTTTGGATTACTTTGGCGGTCAAATTATATGCAATAAGGAGCGCCGACAACAACTCTGGACACCACCACTCCCGTATTGCCTTCCCTCCACTCACGTATTGCGGCGCCGCACGGTCTTGAGTCAGTGACTCCGTCCTCCACTCCGTATTGCGGAGCCACGAGGAAGAAAATGACATGGAAAATGATCCTGACATCATGGAGGATGCCGATGAACTGTAGATGTTCATGTCCTATTGATTCCTTGTTCTAGACTTGTATTTGTGTGTCGGCGACTACGTCATGCACCCTTATTCTATTATGTGCACTTGAACTAAATCATGCACGTGTTAGTTTGGTTATGCACATCTTTAAAGTGGGTTGGTATTTCGTACTGAATTTTCGTACGCCCGTTTCCGACATAATTCCGCTCGAATTGGTTCGTTTTCGAAATACCGTAAGTTCGTTTTCGTTTTCGTTTCCGACTATACCTTTTTCGTTTTCGCGTTCGTATTTAAATATAAATGTAGAAAACAATAGAGGAGTTTTTCGACCGTTTTCGACCGTTTTCATCCTTAGTTGCTCTAGTGGTTGGTCCAGGACAGCTAGAAATGGACTAAGGGTTCCAAGAGGAATCGGCACCTTAAAAGAGTTGCAGAAATTAGAGTATGTGGACATTAGAAGAACTAGCAGCAAAACCGTTAAAGAGCTCCGGGACCTGACACGATTAAGAAAATTAGTCATGGCAACAAAAGGGACTTCCAAGAAAAAGTGTAAGATACTTTGTGCATCCATTGAGAAGCCCTCTTCCCTTCGTTCTCTTAGTGCGACAGCTGACAGAGACCATGATAGAGGATTTGGGTGGTTGATTTCTTCTTCCTTCTCTCCTCCCCAGCTGAGGAGCCTCAGGTTGTACGGATATATAGGAGAGATGACCGACTGGTTCAGGAATCTTACACAGTTGGTTAAGCTTCTCTTACGCAATAGCCAACTAAAGGAAGATAAAACCATCAAGATACTTGGTGAACTGCCAAAACTCATGCTCCTTCGATTTTACAACGGTGCATACGTTGGGGAGAAATTAGTGTTTGGAACCAGAGCATTCCTGAACCTTAGGACACTTGAGATTCGGGAAATGTACAACCTTAAAGAGTTTAGATTTGAGGAAGGCACCTCCCCTCAGATGGAAACCATAGAAATCGTGAGCTGCTATTTGAAGTCAGGGATTGTTGGTGTCAAGTGTCTTCCAAGGCTCAAGGTGCTTTCGCTCTATGGTTCTAAGGTGGCGAGGCTCGCGGTATGCTTGAAGAGGATGTGAGGGCACACCCCAATCGTCCTGTCCTGCGGCTGCCGCAGGGACGAAGCTCCATGACCTTGGAGACGCTGAAGGATCCAATGTGGATGTGGAAGCAACAGAATTCCTTGCTGACCACACCGGAGAGACCTCACAAGTGATCAACAGGTCAGCGAACCCTGTTCAATAGCAGCTTTACCTTTTCGCTTCCTTTATTTTCAGCAGTATTAACTTGTCAATGCAAATAATGAGGGAAGTGAGCCTGGCTCACTTGGCTAGGTGACTTAATGTGGCACTACACCTAGCCATCCAGATTCGAATCCCGTCGGGAGCGAATTTGGGTGCCTATTTTCTTCTTAATTAAAAAGCCCCCTAGTTCCTCCTAGGTTGGGTCGAGTTTTTTTTTTTTTTTTTTTTTTTTTTTTTTTTTTTTTTTTTTGTCAGTGCAAATAATGTTTTTACGCTCACAATTCTTCTCTCTGCTTGTCGACAGTGAAATCCAGCCCGCTTCTAGTTGACGCTGCTGCCTGCAGCTCTGCCTGTGTGGCCGTGCCCATTGCCTCTCTCTCTGTACGCCACTGCTGGTGCAGGTCTCGGCATTGCCTTATCCCGTGTTGGCAGCTACTGCCTTGAATCTCCTATGTTTGATTTGTTTCATCTGTTTGGTACTAGTAATGATGTTATTTTTATTCCAAGACCTACTAGTAATGATTTTATTTTGGAACTTGCACACATCGGCTCTATCTATTTCCGCACTAGATAGATGCTGCTACTCTGCGTGCCGCTGCTGGAGGTCCCGACATTGCCACGAAGATTACCTTCGTGTTGGCAGCTACTGCTCAAATCTCCCTGTGTTTGATTTTTTTTCATCTGTTTGCTACTGGTAATGATGTTTCTTTTTCTCTCAAGAGGCCAAGACCTACTAGTACAGATGCTGATGCTAAATTTCACTATGGCAACATTTACTTCTGCACCATCTTTATTACGACGTCATCCCACATCGATGATGTAAGCAAATAACCATTTTGTATGTTCTGAAGTCTATTGCGTATAGCATAGAGGAAGATTTCATAACTAAACAGCAAGGGCTTTGCTATGGTACAAACTTTACCTTCTCAACTCTTATGAGAAATTCAAAACTAGTTTTGGCAACGTTTGCAACATATGCAGCCACGCTAAGTCGCTAACAGCATTGGAGGGATTGTAACATTATCAAAGAAATCAGCAAACCCTGTTGCCAGTATGGTCAATAGCAGCTGCTTATTGCTTGATGTCACTCTGTCTTGCTTACCATTGCAGCTCATTATCGCAGCAGCTCAACACATGGGCCATGGCCTGTTCTATGCATTGTCTATTGACATAATTAACTTAATTGTTACAGGTAAACCAGCTTCCTACCATTCAAGAGGTAAAATCAGCAATCAACTAAGTGATGTGCGGATGATTTCAGACGCTTACACAGAAAGAAATAATTAACATAAGTTTTGCATGAGCATAAATTTGCTATTATATCATGACACATAATCAATATCCACTTTCGACATCGTTCACATTTGTATGTTTATTGTCAAGTCTCAGTCACTACCCCAGACTAATGAGGCTGGGATAATTTTGTTATACCTTTTTCGTGACCGACGAGGATATGATGGAAACTACCTACACTACGTGAAAAAAGCACTGTAAGAGCGGTTCGTTTTGTACTGTAAGGGCGGTTGTACGAAGCGTTCTTTCTAGCCCGTTTTTACAGTGAATTCCAACAGTGGTGGGCACTGTAAGGGCGGTTCCAAACTAGAACCGCCCTTACAGTGAATTCGAAAAAAAAAGCCAAAAATTCAAATAAAATTAGCAAAAAAATTTATTTAATCCGGGAAGGGCTCCACTAGCTAGCCACCATGCCAGTCTATCTCCGCCATATTTTTTCGAACTTTTTGACACTATGCATGTAACATCCAGGATGTTAATCACGCATTAGCTCTGCACATCATGAGCATAATCATGTCAATTGCACTAAATCACTGTTTGACTTGCAATTCACCTTGACGCTTGATTGCAATTTGCTTGATTATGCTTGGGTTGCATGTGAATGTGATTAATTAATACAAGTGTTTGATGATTGACCATTAAAATAATCTATACATGATTAGGACACCAAATGAACCTAGGGTTATGTTAACAACTTTGGTTAATCTTGTTGCTACATGTGTTGATCATGCTAGGCTTATAAAAGTGCCTGCTTTGACCATTTCAAAAGAGCTAGATAGAAGCTTTGCATGGCGATGCGCCTTAAACCTTTTCGGTGTAGAATTTTATAAGGATCAAAAGTCCCAATACTCACTTTCCATGAAAATGAGTGCAAGATTTCCAAAAAGGCAGAAAAAGACTGATTTGGGGGCTGTTTTCCTATTTTAGGGAATTTCAAAGGTATTTTCATTTGGAATTTTATATCTCCAAATCTAGTGGGAATCTGGCCAAACTCCTTTAATACCAAATAATCTACTCGTCAAGAGGAGTAACTTTCATGTAGAAAGTTTCTTCTAATTCGGCTTAGTTTAGGAGCTATAGGGCAATTAAGTTTGCATAACGAGTAGTGGAAATAGGATTTCTGTAACGGCTGGCCAAATGGTCGTCACGGAAATAGCAAAGACGAAAATATCGCCCTGACCAGCGCAGATCGTCGCCGCCGCGTGTCCACCACGTGGTCTCTCTCTTCTGCGCGGCCAGGAGCCTTGAAGCCGAGGGGGACACCCCATTCACTCCTCCTCTCCTCATTCCTCACTCTCTACACTCTCTCCCTCCTCCTTTGCTCTTCTTCCCGGGAGAGAAAACCACCGCTGCCGTACGCCAGCGCCATTGCCGCAGCAAGCTCGGCCGTGGAGCTCACATCGCCACCACCCAGTGCCGCTCCACCGCCATTGGCTTGCGCCGGAGCTCGCGTAGCGCCGAGCCAGCCCAGCTACCCCCTCCTGGTTTGCTTCACCGGCCAAAACGGTGAAAACCGGCCGTCACCGTCACCGTCCTCGCCGGAGTCGCCACCGCGCTCATCTTCCGCGTGGCCCGCATCGCCATCCTCTGGCGCCGTCGAGTTCCCCAGCCCGCGCCGCCTTCCATGCGCCGCCTCGGTGGTCCGCGACTGCCCCGGAGGGCGTCGCCAGCGGAGCAGTGCCGACGGGCGCCGTCGACGCACGTGGCCGGCGGGACTCGAGCCGCCGCGGGTCGACCTAGGGGCACCAGCGGGTGCGCGGTCACCCCGTGGCCCCTCGCCGCTCATCGGAGGAGCCGGAGAGCTACTGCCGCGGCCCGGAGCCCGGGCGCCGGCGAAGCCCCTCTGCCTCCTCGCGCTGAGGATCTCCATCCTTAAATTTGAACAAGGGTGAGGGGCGAGGTGCAAAAGAGCTAGGCACAGCAGTTTCCAAATAGGGGCCTAACCAATTACGGAAAACTTCAGGGGGCCTGGTGCAAAGTGTTTGTCCTATTCGGTTTATGAAAAAGGTTTTCCAGAAATTCATTTCAACCTTGCAAAATTCATATATGGAGCTAGGAGTGTCCAAATAGGGTGATTCAAGTTGCAATATTTTTCTTATTAGATGAGATATGCATAGAAAATATGAAATGCCATGTTTGAGATGCTTTTATATTGAGTTTAGATTTAATTCTTGAAATGCTTATAATCTTAGGAAATGCATAGTAATTCATAGGTTGCTCAGAAAATTGTGATTGTTTGCTTTGTTAGTCTTCTTATGTGATGCCCTATCCATGGTAATTATATCATGCATGCCTCCTGTGTAAGTTTTTAAAGTTGTAGTTCAAGTGGTCTAATTGCTTGTTTCTTGAGATAATTCATAATTGATATATGGAGGCCTAGTTTGGAGTTGGTAATTTTTGTAGGCTCATTATATGCCAGTAGGTAGCTCTGTATATGATTGATTTCATGATTTGGTCAAGTTGGTAGTACAAAGTATTTATAGGTCCTTTGTTTGGTGCTGCCATGTCATTTTTGTGTAGGACAGTAGGATCATCCAAAAGGGGTGAATTTTGGATGGTGGGCTTACATTGCCATGTGTATCCTACTGCAATTTTAATAGGATTTTAGGATGTGTCTAGCTATAGGTCGCTGTTCAACCTACAGATGGGTAATTTAGAGTCGATTCCAGAATGCCATGCCTAACCTAATGATAGGTTGGCTTTCTGGGAAACATGTCTTCATATGATAGGTAGCTGATTAGTGTATACATCTACTGTTGAAATTTGGTGGTCATTGGATCAATAATCTAGGAGTTATAGCTGTTGCAATTTGGTTGGCAGAAATATTCAAATGCTGTTTTGTCAGGACCAGTCCTGATGTTCTCTGTTTTAGGCCTAGTTAACTTGAGAATTAGGCTCTGATGTCTTGAGTTTATGTTTGGAAATTTTATAAGCTTTCTAGATTGTCCTCTTTTGTGTCTATAGGATTTATAAATCTACAGTTATGATTTATTTACTAGACTGCCAGTTGTAGGTCTAAATACTAGTGAAGCTTGAATGAGTGTTGCTTGTATGTAGGGCTTAATGCTAATGGCTTATATGAATCATGCTATGTATGATTGATTGTTAATTAGTATGCCATGATGATTGTGTTAGGATGATTATGTCTAGGGTTAAGTCTTTGGCTCTACTGGCTTGTTTGCTAGTGATGTGTGTAGCCGAGTAAATAAGCTATTCACCTATGAGCATCCATCATCCTTGATCAATCACGATCATGCATACACCAACGATTCACGTAGTCATACATATGCATATGCATCATTCCAGGATCACGTGTAGAACATTCGTCGTGGAGTCGAGGATCCAGAAGGACAAGTCGCGAACGGAGATCCGCCCGAGAAGTGATCCAGCACCAGGAACCCGACATGGAATAATCGAGTACCTGGGGCTCTAACATCGATCTTCTAAATAAGGCAAGCCCCAGAGCATTTTTCCTATGGTTTGCAAATATCACTTGCGTCCTTTTTATATGTTTAATGCATTAAGTTTTAGGAGTTGCCTGGAACCCTTGCTGCATGTTATCCAATCCTTGACTACTTTAATATATCCTCTACCCTGTTAGGTGCAGGACCGATATCAATGCTTAGCCTTGCTTAATTAGAATCGGTAGAAGTGGGTGATTTCCCGTCACCTACACCTTAGGGTGATAAAGATAACTTGGCATAAGATGATCATGTGGGATATAACCAAGTGTGCTGGATAAATGGAGACTGGGCGGGATGTGAGGCAATAAGACATGGGTCTCGTGTGCTTGTAGATCCCGTCTATGTCGATTAAGGACCGATCGTTGTCGGCCCTCGAGTCATGTTGAACGCAGCCCCACATTTAGTTGGTATTATGGAACCGCGAAGCCTAGTAGCTCTGTTTGGGCCGGTGACCGAAATGTAGGCAAGAACACCGAAGTTTGGGGGAGTGGTAGAGGCCCGAGTGTACCGTGGGCAAGAATGTTCTGAGCTACCTGGCGTCGTACCGTGGGCAGACATGTCTTGAGCGACCTGGCACCGGATAACCTCTGGGTGTAGACTTGTCCATAGCGGTCCCACGACTTTACCCGAACAGTACCAACGGTGACCCATCGCTCACTTTGATCCCGTGAGTGGGGTTTGTGTGGGGAATATCTCGCCAGCTCGTTAGTAATCGATTCGAATCGCCATCACTCCTAGACAGTGAGTACTTGACTCGAGCTTCAACCTCGTAGTAATGCTACTATGGAACAAAAGATCTTGGTTAGGTGGATGATGTTGGACAATGCCAAATGGACTTGGTTACTATTGATTGCTTAATAATAACTCAAGTGATTGCTATTAGCATAGGTGCTCACCTAGCATAAATAGGTTATAATGATAAACTATGCAAGAATAAAATGGAATGTTCATACTTATACATATTTATAATTTGATAACTGAGCTTTTATGCAAAATGAGTCAAGCCAACCCACTATAAGGCCTTGCATACCACCCCAAAGCGTCCTTATTTTCTGGTTTAAGACGGGTAAGTCTAGGCCGAGTACCCACTTACTCGGGGTTTTATTCCCACTTGTTGTAGATCGAAGACTTTTGCTTTGTGGCAACAAGATGGACTGTATCCCACTAGGGAGGAAATAGACTTTGGGCAAAGTCAACTCTTATACCTCATCTACATGCTTTTGATGGAGTCGACCCTGGTAACACGGTATTTAAAATGTAGGTGTGAGTGTAATTTCAAGAATATCTACTTCCGCCATTTATTTGAAAAGTCTAAGTTGTAATAATATTTTATTAGATACTGTGGTGTAATTATTCTATTGTTGAACTGTATTACCAAGTGAATGGGAACTGCTGAACTTACGATTCGGGTGTGAAGTTGTAAAAGTTCGAGATCCTTCTGGATTTCGCGGACTACCGGGCTGATATGGTTACCGAGTACTAATTGAGTTGCCACGGTGGTGCTTCGTAATTATATTAGTTGGTCGGTTCCGTTACAGCTGGTTAGCTGGTATCAGCTCGATGGTTCAGTACCTACCGTTCACTTGGGTGTTTTAAAATAAAAGGATTTGGTTTCACAAAACTATTTGCCAACTCATAGTTATATAGGTGTTTAAAAAACCTATGTGTTCAAACTAAAGTGTGCCAGTGGTCGTATCCTATATGCCCAGTTAAGGACTACTAGGTGGCTATCTAACAGGCTAACTTTGGGTATTGCATCATATTTTCTTTTGTCGCGCTCATACACGACGGATATGTATGGGGGCCATTCATTTGAATGGTTATGTTTGGTTTCATATTCCTCTACGCTCTGGTAAGTCGGTTCAACGCCCAAGGTAAGTGAGAGTTGTGAGAGCATGATCGGATACACTGCCGATCTAGGGGAGTGCTTATATGGCACCGGATTATTTACATGTTTCCCACATGTTTATATGAAAGTGTCCCATGTGTGGGATGTCGTCTTCTGACGATGATTGGGTAGCATGCACCTACATGCAGGGATATCGGGGATATGCCGGTCTGGAGGAGGGTGTTGAATAGGAGTTGTTTGTATTCGAAGATTTGACCTTATTCTTAAGGTGCCGAGTTTTTATGTCGCTTGCATTCATATGGGATTTTGGGCTGAAATGAAATCTTCTGCAGGTACACTAACCACGCAAGTTCGTGTAGCTTGACTAGTTTCGCTATATGAGAGTCGTATGCATGCCACCGCCTAAAACGCTAGAATTATTGTTTCCTAGGTTGGTGAGGACGTACGGAACGTGCATGCATCATGGCATATGACCATTTCTTGGGATCGACACTATTTCTTTCCTCATAAAATGAATATTCTTCTTTCGATAAAAATTGACTAATATAACCTCCATTTCATGAGAGCGGTAATTCAGTGGTACAGATGGCACGAATGAAGTGTATCCTATCCCAGTCAACTAATGGGAAAGCTTGGCAACAACAACTTGCCACCGTGAGCCGTGTGGTGCTAAGAAGTTGCTGAAAGTGTTTGGGATGCCGTCTCCGCTGTGGTGAGTTCTGCACTCCGTGGGCTATCCTGCGGGTAAAGAGCCTCGCTATCAGTGGAGCAAGGAATTGAAAAGTCAACGCCCGAGTTTGCTCCCTGTTGAAACTTTGACTCCCGCCAAGAGCGAAGATGCGTCACTTTGATGTTGACGCCGATTTATCGCCCAAGGCAGGAACCCTCAGGAAGGTGCACATATAGTTGCTTGCAAGGTCCTAAGGGATTTGCTCTGGAGATGTCCAGATGTGATTGCCCGTGCCACTGCGGGTGTATGTCCTAAGGGTACTCCCTGCCGTGCCGTGTGGCACCAGATTAGTGAGACTACACTTGTTGGTGGTACGGATGAGGCTGAGAATTGCAACGATATTGCTACCAGTGCAATACTGGCCTTGATGAGAGCTACTCTGGTTTCGAGAGTGCATTGGAGCCTCCTAATCATAAGTCCGTTTATGTCACCTTTGAGCAACCATAGGTGATAACGGTATACGAGGAGAACGTATAGAGGGTAACTATGTTGCATGCGCAAATGACGCTTCCCAAGGAATGGGCTATGCAACGAAAGAATGTTGCCATGCATGAAGCCTTTGTCATGCAAAGTCAGTTTTGGATCTGCTTGCCCTACCTGGCCAATGGCAACAGGTCTTGGTACAGTTGTGCAACGTCGGGGTGAATTTTGGAACGAGGAATATCGCCTAGGGAATCGAGTGATCGTGTTGGATGTCATCGATGGAGCCTTACAAGGAGATCCATAAGTGGATCTACATTCAGCCTCGAACTTAATCCTCCAGGAGCGGTTGATCAATAAGAAGCCCAGGATGTGCCCAACATCGCCGATACTGATGCTGTAAACATGAGTGGTGTTGAGAACATGGTCCATGACCATGCAGAATAGGCCTAGTGGCAAACCTTTCGTAGAATTGATGCGTTAGGGATGAGACGTATCCGAGTATGCGACATGTCGAACCTATCTAGTTTTCCTTTCATGTTATCGTATGACCATGCAGATATCCTTGCTACTTCGCTATTGTTTTGCACGTAATCTATTCGTGCAGGAACCTATCCTATTATATGAAATTGCATCTCGAATGGAAAAATCTGTAATGATGTCATGATTAATAACTGATGGTGCCGCGACGAAACCGAGAGCACCCTGTGGCTGCGGACACATAATGCTGCTCGGCACGCGCAGGTATCATAGTTAATAAATCTCGACCCATTATGGAGATTACCTCGATGTGCAATTTTACGTGGCCCTACCTAGGATCCTTACGATCCTTAGTCATCTAGTCAATGGTGACATGACCTCGATGAGGTTTTCTCACTCATCGGGTGACGAAAGATGGTTCAACTAGAACAAATCACTAACTATCACTTGCCAGACTACAAAGGATAGTAAAACGTGGACTCAATCGAGAGTTTCTCCGCAGAGTCGTACTATCTCGCGCAGAAAGTGTATCCCTCTCTTTGTGGCATTTGTAGAGATATACCATGTTCGTGTTGGATGAATTCAGATGGACATTGAGCTCGGAGAGGTCTTGACTTCTTTAGTGTCTGTTGTCCCTTCTTATACTTCACAGGTAATGCCTATATCAGCGTTAATTGCGACCGTTGTGAAGCTTTTAATGCTGGAGGCAACCTATCGGTGAGGTAATGAGAGGATGCTCTCCAGCCTGAACCTAGGCAGATAGCTAACCCAATATTTGCTTGGCTGACTCGCGTATTTTAGAAATGGCCATAGTAGAGCTATCTATCGAATAGACGATAACACGAAACCAGCTTTTCTAACCTTCGAGTCGAGGTTAACTATCAAGTAGATGCTAAGTATCGTAGTAGGTCCGTTGTTCATCAACGCGAAATGATAACATTTGGTGATCTTTCCTAAGATGAACAACCACGCCTCCGAGCTGAGAGCTTTGAGAGTGAAGTACGAGTAGCATTGGTTGAACTCTGGCTTGTGATAGCTGTCCCTTTGCTCATATTGGAATCACTCTTGCCGGCACAAGCATTGGAGTAATTGGAGTAGTCAGCGTAGGTTTAGTTGGATACAAGATTGTTCCCGATCAGCGGAATGAATCTCTACTCCATGGTACCCCTTAACGAGAAGTTGGAATTCTTTTAAGGGGGTTAGGATTTCTAATGCCCTATAAAGTACCCTTACCTTATGGGCATCAAAGGAGAAGATTCATCGGACAAAAGCCTTTATTGAGCCAGTCTCGAGAGACAGTTGACAGATGCCATGTTTTTAGGCATCCATTTTGTGGTGTTCAACTATCAACCCGTCCCTCTGCTAGGAGCCAATATGTCTTGCTGATGGGATGAAGTCTATACGCGGAATTGGGTGTTCGTAGCACTAAAGATTTGCACCCGAATGAGGATCGGGTAGTCAGAGCTAATCTGTCATGCATTGGGCATGCAAGGCATGAGTGAATTAATACGACCTTGGATTCACAGATATGGGCCTTGCGGGTCGTCCAAGCATTGTCGGGACATGAAATTTGGCTCAATACTGGTAACGTTAGAGTAAGGCTTGGCACGGGTATGGTTGGAAAAGTACTTTTGGTATATCCAAGGTAGTGGACCCCTAACCCGAGAGCACGTGTCCTATGCACAAAAGGGGTACCTGTAGATGCTTGCTACAGGATCCACTTAGCTTGTCGGACCTGCTTATGGAAAGAAAAAGTTTGGCGGTTTTCTGCCAAGATAAGGAGTGCTATACCTAAGAACTTTGACTTCTACATGAGAAGATTTGGATATCTTTGACCTAAGAACTTTGACTTCTACATGTAAAAGTTGAACCTTCTTGGTCCCGATGGTTCATATTGGCATTTTTATAGCCAGTAATTCTATGAAGGGCCGTGTCAATATCGAACAGGTGTTGACAAGGTCCTATGTTTCCACCTCGGAAGTGAGTCACGTGGTTTCCGTTTTGCGGATTCTACGCTCTGCTTCTTAGTGGTAAACACTGTGGATTTTTGAAGCACCTTTTGATGTATTTGATGATGCGAATAGCAGATTCCCTCTCAAGTAACCCTCGATGTTTTCCAGTTGGGTAGTTGTTTGGTCATGTTATATGCTAACCTACCCAATTGGGATATAGTTTCAGGTTCTATGTGAAGGCATATCATACTATCCCTTGTCATCTTCATACTTCAGATTGACATAGTAATGGTAGCATCACCATAGGAGAGGGCATGTCGGTTACAAGTTATGCTTGAAGATACTCACTAGGAAGTAAGTATGGATTAACCGACGAGTCAGAGCTGAAGAATAGATTACTTCATTCATTTGGCAATCCTTGCCAATGAAACTCCGTATCCACCATTTGCACCGAATGTTCAGTATTTTTGCAAAGAGTGGATCAGTTGGTGTGGTAATTTGGATTCCATCGAGGTTGCCTATGTTGGTTATGCCTCTGAGCGGAATGTGACCTCGTCGGGTCTCCAATATCATAACCAGAGCAAACTGGCTTATCTTTGATGAAACAATAGCATGCCCCTGAAACACAACATCGGAGTCGCCAAGTTATACTCGGAGATGCATTGGACATTAGGCATTGAGGTCATGTAACTTGGAACTGAGTCACTTGGCTGTGACAAGTAATGAGAAGTTTCTGGATAAACGTGAGGGCAGTGGTAAAGCATGAAAGGACGTTATGTGAGTTATCGTTTTTCGCAAACTAATCTACTTCCACCAAATCTCGGGACGAGATTTCTTTTAAGGGGGTTAGGCTGTAACATTTAGGATGTTAATCACGCATTAGCTACGCACATCATGAGCATAATCATGTCAATTGCACTAAATCAGCTTTTTGACTTGCAATTCACCTTGACGCTTGATTGCAATTTGCTTGATTATGCTTGGGTTGCATGTGAATGTGATTAATTAATACAAGTGTTTGATGATTGACCATTAAAATAATCTATACATGATTAGGACACCAAATGAACCTAGGGTTATGTTAACAACTTTGGTTAATCTTGTTGCTACATGTGTTGATCATGCTAGGCTTATAAAAGTGCTGCTTTGACCATTTCAAAAGAGCTAGATAGAAGCTTTGCACGGCGATTCGCCTTAAACCTTTTTGGTGCATAATTTTATAAGGATCAAAAGTTCCAATACTCACTTTCCATGAAAATGAGTGCAAGATTTCCAAAAAGGCAGAAAAAGACTGATTTGGGGGCTGTTTTCCTATTTTAGGGAATTTCAAAGGTATTTTCATTTGGAATTTTATATCTCCAAATCTAGTGGGAATCTGGCCAAACTCCTTTAAGACCAAATAATCTACTCGTCAAGAGGAGTAACTTTCATGTAGAAAGTTTCTTCTAATTAGGCTTAGTTTAGGAGCTATAGGGCAATTAAGTTTGCATAACGAGTAGTGGAAATAGGATTTACGTAACGGCTGGCCAAATGGTCGTCACGGAAATAGCAAAGACGAAAATATCGCCCGACCAGCGCAGATCGTCGCCGCCGTGTGTCCACCACGTGGTCTCTCTCTTCTACGCGGCCAGGAGCCTTGAAGCCGAGGGGGACACCCCATTCACTCCTCCTCTCCTCATTCCTCACTCTCTACACTCTCTCCCTCCTCCTTTGCTCTTCTTCCCGGGAGAGAAAACCACCGCTGCCGTACGCCAGCGCCATTGCCGCAGCAAGCTCGGCCGCGGAGCTCACATCGCCACCACCCAGTGCCGCTCCACCGCCATTGGCTTGCGCCGGAGCTCGCGTAGCGCCGAGCCAGCCCAGCTACCCCCTCCTGGTTTGCTTCACCGGCCAAAACGGTGAAAACCGGCCGTCACCATCACCGTCCTCGCCGGAGTCGCCACCGCGCTCATCTTCCGCGTGGCCCGCATCGCCATCCTCTGGCGCCGTCGAGTTCCCCAGCCCGCGCCGCCTTCCATGCGCCGCCTCGCGGTCCGCGACTGCCCCGGAGGGCGTCGCCAGCGGAGCAGTGCCGACGGGCGCCGTCGACGCACGTGGCCGGCGGGACTCGAGCCGCCGCGGGTCGACCTAGGGGCACCAGCGGGTGCGCGGTCACCCCGTGGCCCCTCGCCGCTCATCGGAGGAGCCGGAGAGCTACTGCCGCGGCCGGGAGCCCGGGCGCCGTCGAAGCCCCTCTGCCTCCTCGCGCTGAGGATCTCCATCCTTAAATTTGAACAAGGGTGAGGGGCGAGGTGCAAAAGAGCTAGGCACGGCGGTTTCCAAATAGGGGCCTAACCAATTACGGAAAACTTCAGGGGGCCTGGTGCAAAGTGTTTGTCCTATTCGGTTTAATAAAAAGGTTTTCCAGAAAATGATTTAAACCTTGCAAAATTCATAGATGGAGCTAGGAGTGTCCAAATTGAGTGATTCAAGTTGCAGTATTTTTCTTATTAGATGAGCTATGCATAGAAAATATGAAATGCCATGTTTGAGATGCTTTTATATTGAGTTTAGATTTAATTCTTGAAATGCTTATAATCTTAGGAAATGCATAGTAATTCATAGGTTGCTCAGAAAATTGTGATTGTTGCTTTGTTAGTCTTCTTATGTGATGCCCTGTCCATGGTAATTATATCATGCATGCCTCTTGTGTAAGTTTTTAAAGTTGTAGTTCAAGTGGTCTCATTGCTTGTTTCTTGAGATAATTCATAATTGATATATGGAGGCCTAGTTTGGAGTTGGTAATTTTTGTAGGCTCATTATATGCCAGTAGGTAGCTCTGTATATGATTGATTTCATGATTTGGTCAAGTTGGTAGTACAAAGTATTTATAGGTCCTTTGTTTGGTGCTGCCATGTCATTTTTGTGTAGGACAGTAGGGTCATCCAAAAGGGGTGAATTTTGGATGGTGGGCTTACATTGTGATGTGTATCCTACTGCAATTTTTATAGGATTTTAGGATGTGTCTAGCTATAGGTCGCTGTTCAACCTACAGATGGGTAATTTAGAGTCGATTCCAGAATGCCATGCCTAACCTAATGATAGGTTGGTTTTCTGGGAAACATGTCTTCATATGATAGGTAGCTGATTAGTGTATCCATCTACTGTTGAAATTTGGTGGTCATTGGATCAATAATCTAGGAGTTATAGCTGTTGCAATTTGGTTGGCAAAAATGTTCAAATGCTGTTTTGTCAGGACCAGTCCTGATGTTCTCTATTTTAGGCCTAGTTCACTTGAGAATTAAGCTCTGATGTCTTGAGTTGATTTTTGGAAAATTTTATAAGCTTTCCATATTGTCCTCTTTTGTGTCTATAGGATTTATAAATCTATAGTTATGATTTATTTACTAGACTGCCAGTTGTAGGTCTAAATACTAGTGAAGCTTGAATGAGTGTTGCTTGTATGTAGGGCTTAATGCTAATGGCTTATATGAATCATGCTATGTATGATTGATTGTTAATTAGTATGCCATGATGATTGTGTTAGGATGACTATGTCTAGGGTTAAGTCTTTGCTCTACTGGCTTGTTTGCTAGTGATGTGTGTAGCCGAGTAAATAAGCTATTCACCTATGAGCATCCATCATCCTTGATCAATCGCGATCATGCATACACCAACGATTCACGTACTCACACATATGCATATGTATCATTCCAGGATCACGTGTAGAACATTCGTCGTGGAGTCGAGGATCCAGGAGGACAAGTCGCGAACGGAGATCCGCCCGAGAAGTGATCCAGCACCAGGAACCCGACATGGAATAATCGAGTACCTGGGGCTCTAACATCGATCTTCTAAACAAGGCAAGCCCCGGAGCATTTCTCCTATGGTTTGCAAATATCACTTGCGTCCTTTTTATATGTTTAATGCATTAATTTATAGGAGTTGCCTGGAACCCTTGCTGCATGTTATCCATTCCTTGACTACTTTAATATATCCTCTACCCTGTTAGGTGCAGGACCGATATCAATGCTTAGCCTTGCTTAATTAGAATCGGTAGAAGTGGGTGATTTCCCGTCACCTACACCTTAGGGTGATAAAGATAACTTGGCATAAGATGATCATGTGGGATATAACCAAGTGTGCTGGATAAATGGAGACTGGGCGGGATGTGAGGCAATAAGACATGGGTCTTGTGTGCTTGTAGTTCCCGTCTGTGTCAATTAAGGACCGATCGTTGTCGGCCCTCGAGTCATGTTGAACGCAGCCCCACATTTAGTTTGTATTATGGAACCGCGAAGCCTAGTAGCTCTGTTTGGGCCGGTGACCGAAATGTAGGCAAGAACACCGAAGTTTGGGGGAGTGGTAGAGGCCCGAGTGTACCGTGGGCAAGAATGTTCTGAGCTACCTGGCGTCGTACCGTGGGCAGACATGTCTTGAGCGACCTGGCACCGGATAACCTCTGGGTGTAGACTTGTCCATAGCGGTCCCGCGACTTTACCCGAACAGTACCAACGGTGACCCATCGCTCACTTTGATCCCGTGAGTGGGGTTTGTGTGGGGAATATCTCGCCAGCTGGTTAGTAATCGATTCGAATCGCCATCACTCCTGGACAGTGAGTACTTGACTCGAGCTTCGACCTCGTAGTAATGCTACTATGGAACAAAAGATCTTGGTTAGGTGGATGATGTTGGACAATGCCAAATGGACTTGGTTACTATTGATTGCTTAATAATAACTCAAGTGATTGCTATTAGCATAGGTGCTCACCTAGCATAAATAGGTTATAATGATAAGCTATGCAAGAATAAAATGGAATGTTCATACTTATACATATTTATAATTTGATAACCTGAGCTTTTATGCAAAATGAGTCAAGCCAACCCACTATAAGGCCTTGCATACCACCCCAAAGCGTCCTTATTTTCTGGTTTAAGATGGGTAAGTCTAGCTGAGTACCCACGTACTCAGGGTTTTATTCCCACTTGTTGCAGATCGAAGACTTTTGCTGTGGCAACAAGATGGACCTGTATCCCACTAGGGAGGAAATAGACTTTGGGCAAAGTCAACTCTTATATCTCATCTACATGCTTTTGATGGAGTCGACCCTGAGCTGGCACAGTATTTAAAATGTAGGTGTGAGTGTAATTTCAAGAATATCGACTTCCGCCATTTATTTGAAAAGTCTAAGTTGTAATAATATTTTATTAGATACCTGTGGTGTAATTATTCTATTGTTGAACTGTATTACCAAGTGAATGGGAACTGCTAAACTTACGATTTGGGTGTGAAGTTGTAAAAGTTCTAGATCCTTCTGGATTTCGTGGACTACCGGGCTGATATGGTTACCGAGTACTAATTGAGTTGCCACGGTGGCTTGATTTGTGCTTCGTAATTATATTAGTTGGTTGGTTCCGTTACAATGCACTGCACTATCACATGTGTTCATATATAGTTTTGGTTCCCCAACAAGAACCGCCCTTACAGTGGACCACTGTAAGGGTGGTTCCAAACTAGAACCGTGTTGGCGGTGCTTAACTCATTTCTAACCCCGCCAACTTTAGCCTAGGCAACACTAATTGTCACCTAAAATAGGTGTGGGGATATGACCCCCATATACCCTCACGGATATCCTTGGGCCTCACAACCGAAGGCGGCCCTGTCCAAGACGAAGACGTGCGGCACACGACATGCACCGCACGGTTTGGTATTAGTACCAAATAGGCTACTCTACTTGTAACTTTGTCCCTTCGGCATATATAAGGAGGGGCGAGGGTCCTTTACGGAGAACTCAATTCAATACGGAGCGGATCTCTACGGTCTCTCTTGTAACCCGGACCTCCGTGGTGCGGAAGGCTATTCTCTGGCATCCTAACCTAGAGAGCTTAGCGCTTCATTGTAATCCGACACTTGATCATACAGCATAACACGAGAAGCAGGACGTAGGGTATTACGCTTCCGAGCGGCCCGAACCTGGGTAAACCTTGTTGTCCCTGGTTTGTCTTGTTTCTCGAACGTCCAGATCGCAGATCGTAACACGCCCTTACCGAAACTCACCGCCGTGGGATACCCCGTGGTGGACTGCCGGTTATCCGTAATCGACAGTGGCGCGCCAGGTAGGGGGTGGCGTTTTGATCTCAAGGCGATCCAGATGGTTTTTTCTTCTCTGCTTCCATGAGTTCGGGGCAGGTCTGGCCTTCACCGTCGGCGCGTTCACCGAACACCGGCGTAGCAACGACCACCGGAACTATGGAGGCGGTGCAGCCTGCTCTGCACCAACGTCATCGACCACCTCGCCGACGAGTCTACTCCGGCAGCTCGTCGGCAGCTTCCTTGGTGGAATTGATTACAGATCAATCTGCCGAGGACGGCCTCACCATCGTTCAACATGGTCGACGTGGACGCACGAGCCATACCGAGCACTCAAGCCGCCCAGATCCAATCTGGCTGCGGATCGATCACCACCCGAGCACCAGAGCCAATTACCACCGGCAATTGGTCGGAGGCGCTTTCGTCAACAACGTCATCCGCGGCGCCTCTTCCTGCGGCAGCCGTCCTTCAACATCTACGACAACTCGATGCTGGCACGTAGCAGGATTGCCTTCCTCAGCGAACGGCCACGCGGCCCGGTGTTTGACTCTGTGTCACGGATCTACGACGAGACACAACGTTCATGATTGTCAATGTCGTCCACGACTTCCACGACTGTCGTCTTCGACAACTTCGTTGCAGCTCTGATCATCAACACCATCCACGGCTTGACATCCCAAGAGTCCATGTCAATACGGCATCCTAGGAGCGACCACGCACTGGAGTCCTATTCGTGTGCGGGTCAGATCCCGTGTCAAGCTGGAGGCCACGATCCGATCTACGAGCGCCATGCAATCTATCGATCACGCAAGCTAATTAGTTGTCGGGACTTGCATGTACGCATACGGTCTCATACCAAGCGATCGGCACAAGACGAAAAGACGAGATCCACTCGTTCGAACAAAGCTAAGTCAATACTCTATATTTATTTTCTAATATGATTTCATATACATAGTATATGTTCGATGATCTACATATACGCATGAATTTTCTGGCCAGGATTGTCGTTCTGCATCATCTTACATTGGTGGCCCACATCTCATTGTACACGGACGCCGCCTCTCCGCCGACACGGAATTGTGCGATGCCAGGACGCCAAACTCCAATCTTTCCCGGGACGACTACGCAGACTCGTTGCTGCTCCTCCACGTCCGACCAAATCGAGACGTCGGAAATTGGCATCAAAGCGTACAAGCCGCCAGGGCCTCCCGAGTCGCGTACATCTACTCGACCACGATGACAACATGTCTCCAAAGACAAGCTAAGTTTCTTCAAGAATTAATAAAGTTTTTTCTTAATTCTTTTTCCTGTTATAGTTGTGATCCGTGCACCAATCTATCATACATGCGCCCTGCATAAGTCACAATTAAACCTTGTTTCCTGCCCGCCGAGAACGGCTTGACAAGGCACTGTGTCTCGGTCCTCTGTCGATGTGCTACAGCTCCGTGCTACACAGCACTAGGAGATCCGGCAGTCGCTCTCTAATAGGTACTTAGGATCGTGCCTAGTGTTCCCGGCGTACCGCGCTGTTCACTAGTGCGTCCCTTTGTCACCTTGACAGAGTTAGCTTGCTTCGAGGGTGGGGGCAAAACTTAATTGTCGACATAATTTTTTTTGCAAACCAAGACTTTGTATATTTCAAAATGGCATACACGTTTTCACCCACCCTACATAAGTCACAATTAAACTTTGTTTCCTGCCCGCCGAGAACGGCTTGACAAGGCACTGCGTCTCGGTCCTCTGTCGATGTGCTACAGCTCCGCGCTACACAGCACTAGGAGATCCGGCAGTCGCTCTCTAATAGGTACTTAGGATCGTACCTAGTGTTCCCGGCGTACCGCGCTGTTCACTAGTGCGTCCCTTTGTCACCTTGACAGAGTTAGCTTGCTTCGAGGGTGGGGGCAAAACTTAATTGTCGACATAATTTTTTGCAAACCAAAATTTTGCATATTCAGAACAGTATACATATTTTCACCCGCTTAACATGTCTACTTCAACCATTGATTTTTTGCACGTCATATACTACCGCTCTTCATGTTTATTTTTCAGGGACACGGTTCGGTTGCCGAGCATACTTCATACGCTTGGGGACTCGATCGAGGATCATCGTCTAGATGGTCATACCACCTGGCACTCGGACTTCACGTCCATCCAGTTGGTCCGACGGCTCGGTGCCATGCACCACACAGCCTCGCCTCCGTCCTCGGCTCGGTGCCACGCACCGTGAAGTCTCGTCTCCGACCGTGCTGCTCGGGGACTCGTCGTCATCGCGATGGCTCGGTGCCATGCACCACACAGCCTCGCCTTCGTCCTCGGCTCGGTGCCACGCACCGTGAAGTCTCGTCTCCGACCGTGCTGCTCGGGGACTCGTCGTCATCGCGACGGCTCGGTGCCATGCACCACACAGCCTCGCCTCCGTCCTCGGCTCGGTGCCACGCACCGTGAAGTCTTGTCTCCGATCGTGCTGCTCGGGGACTCGTCGTCATCGCGACGGCTCGGTGCTATGCACCACACAGCCTCGCCTCCGTCCTCGGCTCGGTGCCACGCACTGTGACGTGACGCCTCCAGGAAGACTGGAGACATCCCTTTATCAGATACCTGAATGACCACCTTGTCCCGGAGGACAAACTTGCTGCCCAACAGCTGGTTCGCAGAGCCAAGGCCTATGCTATGGTCAGTGGCGAGTTGATGCGCAAGGCACCCAAGTCCATCATCTTCCAGAAGTGTATCACTCGGGAAGCCGGGATTGAGCTTCTTAAAGCCATCCACGAGGGGACTTGTGGCAACCATGCAGCGTCCCGGACACTGGTCGGCAAGGCCTACCGGGCAGGTTTCTACTGGCCAACAGCCGTTACTGATGCCGAAGAGAACGTACGACGGTGCGTAAACTGCCAAATGTTTGCCAAGCAGATTCATGTCCCAGCACATGATTTGCAAACAATCCCAGCTGCTTGGCCCTTCTCATGCTGGGGACTGGACATGATTGGCCCTTTCAAACCAGCTCCTGGTGGCCACACAAACGTCTTCGTGCTTATTGACAAATTCTCCAAGTGGATCGAATACAAACCAGTCAAACGAGCCACAGCTGAGAAGGCAGTCCACTTTTTAGACGAGGTCGTCCACAGATAGACTTCTAGGGTTGGACCCCCTTTGACTCGTGTGGACCGCCCCATTTTTTACCCTAGTGGGCTGCATTATCTATTCTGGGGACTGTCCAGCCAGTTCCTCAGTGGTCCTTTTTTACACATGCCTATGTCTTTGGTCCTTGATTCTGTTTCCTAAGCAGAGGGCCGTAGGTATCATGATTGGATTTTTTCTTAAAAGTTCAATATAACATATACTATCTTCCATCGAACTTGGGGACTACGTGGCCCCACGTCACCTCGCGTGACTTAGGGCCTATTTATTCTCGACGTTCGGTTGATTATCCCACATTGGTTCATGTTGCGCACTTTTGTGACATCTCTGTCACGTGTCAACGTGGGCCCACGTCTCAGGACGCTAAAAGAAAATTTCTTTTTCTTTTTGAGCATCATGCATCTTTCGACAGATCATCTTCCTTGACAGAAGCGGTGGTCAGCAGCAGACTTACGAACTGCTCGGTCAGCACTACGTGGTCAGCATCATGGCTAGTCAGCACTACGTGGTCAGCATCATGGCTGGTCGGCACTACGTGGTCAGCATCATGGCTGGTCAGCACTACGTGGTCAGCATCATGGCTGGTCGGCACTACGTGGTCAGCATCATAGCTGGTCAGCTAGGTGATCAGCATCATAGCTGGTTGGCACTGCGTGGTCAGCGACTTCACTGGTTGGCACCACGTGGTCAGCGACATCACTGGTTGGCGTTACTGCATCCACACTGCTCAGTACAGGTCAAGACGATGACTCCCTCAAGATACATGGTGCTCGGGGACTAGCTGTGGGGATATGACCCCCATATACCCTCACGGATATCCTTGGGCCTCACAACCGAAGGCGGCCCAGTCCAAGACGAAGACGTGCGGCACACGACATGCACCGCACGGTTTGGTATTAGTACCAAATAGGCTACTCTACTTGTAACTTTGTCCCTTCGGCATATATAAGGAGGGGCAGAGGTCCTTTACGGAGAACTCAATTCAATACGGAGCAGATCTCTACGGTCTCTCTTGTAACCCAGACCTCCGTGGTCTGGAAGGCTATTCTCTGGCATCCTAACCTAGAGAGCTTAGCGCTTCATTGTAATCCGACACTTGATCATACAGCATAACACGAGAAGCAGGACGTATGGTATTACGCTTCCGAGCGGCCTGAACCTGGGTAAACCTTGTTGTCCCTGGTTTGTCTTGTTTCTCGAACGTCCAGATCGCAGATCGTAACACGCCCTTACCGAAACTCACCGCCGTGGGATACCCCGTGGTGGACTGCCGGTTATCCGTAATCGACAATAGGGCTCTACTCTAACTATTTCCACAGTGTGGTGCAGATTCTTTGTTTTGCAGGACATATCTGAAATACACCCAGAATGGACCAAGACATGAAGAAAAACAGTTGTGTAAAAACACCTTTTATTTTTGGTCCAAGCAAACAAGAGAAAAAGGGGAGAAATCCAAATTCGAGGCCAAGGCAACCAGAATCACCAGCATGGGCCGACCAGGGGCCCAACAAGGAGGCAACCGATCAAAGCTGAAGGCCGGCAGGGCCCAACCAGGCGCGAGTGCGCCTGAGGCGCGCGCGCACCCGTTTGAGCGCGGCCTGGGCCCAGCTTTGGTTGGTCGGTTCGTTTGCCGCCTCTGATGGTCGGTTCGGGGGTGTTTTCGACATTTGCCCTGCGGAAACCGACCATCCCACTCCTATATAAGCATGGGCAAGCCTCCTCCTTCAACAACAACTCATTGTTCATTTTAGTTCTCACTCTTCACCACACCTCCATTCCACAAGTGTACAATAGAAAGAGTAGAGCCACTCTACCTAGCCTAGCTAGAATAGAAGTAAGAGTGAGAGAGGAGCAAGAGTAGAGCATCTCTCCAAGAGAGCTCTCGGGAAGCTAGCCTTCCACGGGGCGGAGTGCCGGATTTGTCGGCTCCCTCCTCGCTTGTACCTCTACGACGTCTTGCTACTTGAAGTAAGACATCGTGTTTATCTTTCGGTAATACCTTTGAGTAAGTTATTCTTGCTTGTTATCTTCTTGCGGGTTCATCGTTCGTCCTCGTGACGGAAGCTCTAGTAAGAGGACCCCTGATAGAGACGGGAGCTCCTGATCACCGCTAGAGTTGTAGCAACTAGCCTAGACGTGGTGTCTAGGCTAGGACCTACCTTTGTTTGCCTCGTAGTCCATGGTTGAGGTGGTAGGCGGCAGGTGGTGACAGCCCTGTCCATCCCTTGTAATCCCCCACGTCCGGCTATGACGTAGAGCCACAGGCCGGCATCACTTGGCAGACCAGGTGCGATCCGGTGCCCGAAGTGAGACGTATAGCAACGAGTTTAACCATCTCTTAGGCCCATTACCCTAGAAAACCTCATTACCTAAGCTATCCTACTCCATCTCTGGGCAACCTCTGTTTAGAATTAACTCACAAGCCATTCTTCGTGAAAGAAATACGATACCCGATTACTCACCGGGTGAAGTGCTATAACGGTGATTTCCGTGCGCTTGCGGATTTGGCCGCACATGCTAAGAAACGCCAACAAACATTTCGCGCCGTTGCCGAGGGAACGGTTGTTGCGGTTAGCTCGAACCTAGATTGCCCGTGTACCTTGACCTACCTTTGCTCCACTTCTTTTGTTTTATTTTTAGAAAACAAAAATATTCATGGAGCAACCAACCATTTACAACCTATCCGCTCCGAAGGGTGAGCTCATTCAAACACCCCAATCCTCGAAGCCTATCACGGCTTCCGAGTATGAGCTCCGCCCTGGCTTTATAGCCATGGTTCGGGACCAAGCCTTCTCAGGCTTGGAATATGAAAACCCATATGATCACCTACGGGAGTTTGAGCAACTCTGTGCATGCCTGACCATTGCGGGCATGTCACAAGATACATTGCGGTGGAAATTTTTTCCCTTTTCCCTCCATGAAAAGGCGAAGCAATGGTACACCCAAAATGTAGGGAAAGTAAATGGAGATTGGAAAGAATTGCGTAAGTATTTTTGCTTCACATTCTACCCTATTTCTCGTGTCGCTTCTCTACGACAGGAGGTGCTCAACTTCCAACAAAAAGAGAACGAAACCATAGGTGCAGCCTGGGAACGCTTTTTGATCCTAACACGATCAGGCCTAGACCTGTCTATTCCTAACCATGTACTCTTACAGCATTTTTGGTTAGGATTAGACAGAAATTCTGCCCTATTGCTCGATGTAACTGCCGGAGGGTCATTCCAGCACAAAACCACCGAAGAGGGGCAAGCTCTCTTGGATCGCATCCAAGATAATGCTCCTCCCTTAGAACCTATCCGTGTAGAACCCGAGCCAATAAAAGAGGATGTCTCTTCGGCATCAGCCGAACCTCCACAATCCATAGAGAGACCCTCTCCCGAACCAAAACCTAAGACGGAAGAACCCATGGATCTTCCGATTTTCGCGGATGAACTTTTCGAAAATTTAGGAAACACCTCGAAATATGAGTGTCGCACAAAACCACCAATTCCCGTCGCTCCTAGCGAACCCCTTGATGAATTTTTTCTCAAGGAGTCCGTTAGAGAATTAACTTCTGTTTTGAGCTCGGAATGGTTGGCAGAAGGTGAGCTCTTGTCTGAAGTAATTCAGATTCATGCTCCATCTTCTACCCGCCGCTGCAAAATCCAGTGGGAATGGGTGGATGTCCCGTATAATCCCACCGTTGGGGTGAATTTAATGTCCCACTCCTATGCATCCACGTGTCTAGGAGTGGAGTCATTTACCCCAACGACACGGTCCTTAAGAACACCAGATTCTATTCAAAAAGGACTAGGGATTATACATAACGTGACGCTCCACCATGGAGATGTCAAAATGGCCCTGGACTTCATTGTCTTTAACATCCAAGAATTCGACGTACTCATTGGGCATCCCCTGGAAACACTCTTTGACAATCCATCAAAAACAGGGGAAATCAACATGAAACTAGGGAGAGAAACATTCCCCGATTCAAGTCACTAGAGCCAGGAACTCAGTGGCCGAATCTCCCCCTAGTGTGCCCATAGAGGTTCTAGCGGTTGACATGTTTGAGTCACCCGAGTCGTCTTTAGAAAAAGATGCCGAACTCTTTATAGAAGAAAAAGACGAGTTCGGGGAGACAGTTGATCTTCCTATAGGGGTGAAACCTCCTAGACCTCCAGTTGAGCTTAAGCCCTTACCCAAAGGCTTACGTTATGTTTTCCTGAATGGCAACACCCAAACTCCTGTCATCATAAGTGACCAACTTAGTGATGAGGAGGCGACCAAACTCATAGCCGTCCTAGAAAAGCATAAGTCGGTCTTCGGGTATTGTCTAGACGATCTTAAAGGGATAAGTCCAACGCTCTGTACCCATCGCATTCCCATAGAGCCATCTAGCGTACCTTCACGGGAACCTCAGCGTAGGCTGAATAATGCGATGTGGGAAGTCATGAAAAAGGAAGTCCTAAAACTTTTTCACGCCGGGATAATCTATCCCGTACCACATAGTGATTGGGTTAGCCCAGTCCAAGTGGTTCCCAAAAAGGGAGGAATGACAGTCATTGAGAACGCTAAGAACGAACTCATACCTCAACGAACTGTCACCGGATGGCGAATGTGCATTGATTACCGAAAACTTAACAAGGCAACAAAGAAGGATCACTTTCCGCTCCCCTTCATTGATGAAATGTTGGAACGGTTAGCGAAACACTCCTTCTTTTGCTTCCTTGATGGGTATTCGGGATATCATCAGATTCCCAAGAAGGATCACTTTCCACTCCCCTTCATTGATGAAATGTTGGAACGGTTAACGAAATACTCCTTCTTTTGCTTCCTTGATGGGTATTCAGGATATCATCAGATTCCCATCCATCCGGATGATCAAAGCAAAACGACCTTCACATGCCCCTACGGAACGTACGCGTACCGTAGGATGTCGTTCGGGTTGTGTAATGCGCCCGCGTCATTTCAACGGTGCATGATGTCTATCTTCTCGGACATGATCGAAGAAATCATGGAAGTTTTCATGGACGATTTCACCGTCTATGGGAAAACTTTCGATCATTGTCTTAAAAATTTAGACAAGGTCTTGCAAAGGTGTCAGGACAAAGATTTGGTACTTAATTGGGAAAAGTGCCATTTCATGGTCCGAGAGGGCATTGTCCTAGGACACTTAGTGTCCGAGAGGGAATCGAGGTAGATAAGGCTAAGATAGAGGTTATCGAGCAACTACCTCCCCGGTAAACGTAAAAGGAATCCGTAGCTTCTTAGGTCATGCAGGGTTCTATAGAAGATTTATCAAAGACTTTTCGCAAATCTCTAGACCCCTCACGAACCTATTAGCTAAGGATGCTCCTTTTGAGTTTACCGATGAGTGCTTGAAAGCATTTAACACTCTTAAGCAAGCACTCATCTCTGCACCTATCATCCAACCTCCCGATTGGTCTCTACCTTTTGAGATCATGTGTGATGCAAGCTATTATGCTATTGGTGCGGTCTTAGGCCAAACCAAAGATAAAAAGCATCACGCGATAGCTTATGCTAGCAAGACTTTGACAGGAGCTCAGCTCAACTATGCCACAACAGAAAAAGAGCTTCTTGCCGTAGTATTCGCTATCGACAAGTTTCAGTCTTACTTAGTGGGCGCAAAAGTGATCATTTACACAGATCATGCTTCCTTGAAATTCTTGCTCACTAAGAAAGACGTGAAACCACGCTTGATCCGCTGGATTCTTTTGCTCCAAGAGTTCGATCAAGAAATAAAAGATAAGAAAGGAGTAGAGAATACCGTGGCAGATCACTTGTCGCATTTGCAAGTCACTAACATGCAGGATCTGCCCATCAATGACTTCCTTCGCGATGACATGCTATTGGCGGACGGACTCCAACCCCGGTATGCAAACATTGTGAATTACATGGTTGCGGGACATGTACCACCCGGAGAAAGCGGGAAAAAGCCGGAGGTTGAGAGCCGTCGTCATCGTGGATGATCCGTACTGTACCGAGTGTGCTCAGACGGCATACTAAGAAGATGTGTGCCGACAGCAGAAGGGATGCAGATCATTGAAAGCTGTCACTCGGCACCATACGGAGGCCACTACGGAGTATTCCGCACTCAAGCAAAAATCTGGCAGTGCGGATTCTTCTGGCCAACGTTGTATGCCGACCCCAAAGAATTCATTCGGAGGTGTCAGAAGTGCCAGTTCCAGGGTGGCATCACAGCTCGCAGCGCAATGCCCCTCCACTTCAACCTTCAAATAGAAATATTTGATGTGTGGGGCATTGACTTCATGGGACCCTTCCAGAAGTCCCAAGACTGCGAGTACATCCTTGTTGCTGTCGACTATGTCTCCAAGTGGGTGGAGGCCATGCCATGCCGAGCAGCTGACGCAAAACATGCCCGAAGAATGTTCCACGAAATAATCTTCCCTCGCTTTGGTACACCACGCATGGTGATAAGCGATGGAGGATCACATTTCGTAGATCGAACCTTTAGAGCATTCCTGAGAGAGTTGGGGGCAAAGCACAACATCGCCACACCATACCACCCACAAACCAGTGGCCAAGCTGAGACCTTGAACAAACAAATCAAAAATATCCCGCAGAAGACGGTCAACGACATGGGGAAAGGATGGAAAAGTAAGCTGCCGGATGCACTCTGGGCATACAGGACTGCTTACAAAACCCCCATTGGCATGTCACTGTTCCAGCTTGTGTATGGAAAGAGCTGCCATCTGCCAGTAGAACTCGAACATCGAGCCTACTGGGCAATTAAAAGCTGGAACATGGACCTCAAGCTAGCCGGAAGAAACCGCCAGAGGCGGATCTCTAAGCTTGAGGAATGGCGAGAGAAGGCGTACCACAGTGCCAAGCTCTACAAAGAGTGAATGAAGAGGTGGCACGACAACGGGATAAAAACCAAGGAGTTTTGGCAAGGCGACAAGGTCCTGCTATTCAACTCCAAGGTAAAATTATTCGGTGAAGGAAAGCTTAGAAGCAAGTGGAAGGGACCATATACCGTCGTCGACACATCGTTTCATGGCGCAATCACGATCCAGGACGACAACGGTAACATCTCAAAGGTAAATGGTCACCGCTTGAAACCTTTCCTTGAGCCTTCTTATCGTGCAAGGATAGACCAAGAAATTGATAGAATAGATTTAGTCATGCCGGATAATTCCTTGATTTAATGCAAGGCATGACTTTCATTTATTCTATCTTCCTTGTGTTTATCTAAAAAAATTATTTTTATATATATTTTGTGTGGGAACCCTCTAGTTTCTCTCTGAATTTTTTCTAGGATTTTTTTCCACACAAAAATAATTTTATGTCCAAAATATCAAAAATCCTCTAGATTTTCAATCAAAATCCAATTTTCGCGCCATAGGAATCAAAATCACCAGCAAATTCAAAAATCAAACAGCATCAGCCAGAGATGGAAGAAAACCAGGGCATAGCGGCGCCCAGACTGGCGTGTGCGCGCCTGACTGGCGCCCTCTGGTGCCCGATTTTCTCCCATCTCCTTCCTGTGCTGTGCTGATGCTGATGACCCTGGTGATTCTGATCCTGATGCGAAAGAGATGCGGGGATGGCTCATTCTCACCTATAAATACCACCCTCCACCTCTCATTCTCTTCACACCAAGACAAGCATTGTCTTCTACCTCTCTCCCCCTCTCCACACCAGCAAGGGTGCCAAGCTTTTAGCGCCAATGGCGAGCCACATTCTAACCCTCTATAACTCTGCTCGCACTCCCAATAGCGAGGCTCCCTCCTTCACCCAAGAGGACCTAGAGAGAGAGGCCATGGCTATTGAGTCTATAGCCACACTAGCACCATGGAGCGGCGGGTCTAGCCATGGGGACAGCATGAGGTCAACAGCAAGATCAAGACCTCCGCCCGGTGCCAAGGTGAAGGCCGCACCTACAAGAAGGCCGACCACGGGGGCGATCCGCCTCAAGTCCAACCTCTCCAAGATGGGAGCGGCAAGCAAGCCTTCGTCAGCATCACTCTCCAATGGCACTTCGTCCTACCATACGGCTGCAAGCAGCCCCTCAAAAATCGCTATAGGAGTAGACCTGCCTAACGGTGGCCATGGAAAAGGGGTCATACCAAATCCCGAAAAAAGGGCCGCGCCTAGGCCAGTAGGAGCATCCTCGGGCCCCTCTCCATGAGTCCCTAGGAAGAATATTGGAAAAGCTCCTGCTGAGGACAAAAGTGGCGAGCCTCAGCCGAGAATTCCCACTTTAGCTTTCCTCAATAGTCGCCTAAACGGGCTCTACAACATCGCGGCTGAGATGGAATCTGAGATAGGAACTAGGGACCTCAGGCACCTTGACTTGGTCAAGGAAGTGAGGGACTTGCGCCGCAGTTTCTCCACTAAGCTTGATAGGGTAGTTCGCGCACTCCAGAACAAATATGCGCGCAACCCACCGCAGTAGAGCCCCCGCAAGCAGCTAGGCACACACACGTTTTTCCCTTTTAATCATTTTCCCTTTCAAATTTTAAATCCCCTAAGTGTGCCTTTTGTATCAAACTTTGTTTATCAATAAAATATTTATTATATATATATATTGTGTCTTGTCTCCACTTGTTTTTGTGTGCATTTTAAGAAAAAGACAGGTACAAAAACAAGTGTGGGGGAGGCACCTCGCTCCTTGACGCGCAAAGATTTCGACACGACAAAAATACAAGTTTGCGCGCCCTCTCACTCCCTGCTAATTCTCTTTATTGCTGAAAATAAAATAAATAAAACTAAAAATTTTGCAAACTCCATCTCCTATTTTCACCAATCGAGAACGAGTTGCATACTTTTTATTCCTTGCTATCTTGATTGTGTGAACAACCTGTGCACTAGGGACCCCATGTTTTATCTAAGTTATTGGCAGGTGAGATATAGTAGAATGATATGATGCTTACCAACCCGTGCAATGGACTTGGGTATTTTTATGCAAAAATTCAGAAACTTTTTAGCAAATGCTCCTCATGTGATAAGTGTTATGTCCTACCAGAGCCAAATATCTACGCTTACGCTTGCAAAACCTGTTTTAGCCACGAGTCTTGAGATTCTTGCTAGAGATGGCCTTATCCCCAAGATCATTGCATTCACCCACCAAATAAACACGCCGACTCTCACACTGAGAGCCGCGCACAGTATTCGCCCACCAAATAAATATGCCGACTTTCACATTGAAAGTCGCGCACCATTTGCACCCACCTTTCCACCAAAAATGCTCATTTCTTACACTGAGAATTGAATACATATATTCCACGCCTTCTCCCTCTTCCACCAAAACACTCCTATCAATAAGTCATGCATCTCTCTCCATCATTCACTCAACGAAAGGTATGGACTGTTATTGGAAAGATCCTACAAAAAAGAAGCTTAGACCGCAAATAAGGAAGAGTCCTTTTCCTCCAAGGTCTTGAGATAAAAAAAAAAGAGAGAGAAAAAGAAAAAAAAAGAGAGAGAAGAAGGAAGAGAAAAGAAAAAGAGTTGAGGCAAGTTTTAGATTTGTTCTTCAAAAAGTCCATACCTTCTTGCATTTTTCTCTTCAATAAGAGAGGAAGCATGATTAGGAGTCCACAAATATTTTCTACACTTACACTTGCACTTGCATCATCTAGGGATATGGCCTTCTCTTCATGACATCCAGCTGGCTTGACATTGAAACTCTGTTCATCATCCCTACCCAAAACTCCACATATCAGCCTGTAGCGGTAGGATGATCAAGAACACCTGGATAGGACTAGCCACCTGAAAAAGAGCGACTTGAGAGTATCGCATGAGGAGCTAAGGCTATCTTTGCGAAAATACTAAAAAACCCCAAGTCTCAAAGCGTGGGTAGTGTGAGTTGACTTGATTTCAAGCTATTCCTCCTTCAATAGCAGTAAGATAACTTGGTAGCCACCATGAATGTTCACAAATGCGGGAAAAGCTCGGAATAATCTGTATGCAGGTCAACTCTTGGGAGAATACAACCACCTAGTTCTTCATCCTTTACTCGAGGACGAGCAAAGAGCTAAGTGTGGGGGAGTTGTTGGCGGTGCTTTACTCATTTCTAACCCCGCCAACTTTAGCCTAGGCAACACTAATTCTCACCTAAAATAGGGCTCTACTCTAACTATTTCCACAGTGTGGTGCAGATTCTTTGTTTTGCAGGACATATCTAAAATACACCCAGAATGGACCAAGACATGAAGAAAAACACTTGTGTAAAAACACCTTTTATTTTTGGTTCAAGCAAACAAGAGAAAAAGGGGAGAAATCCAAATTCGAGGCCAAGGCAACCAGAATCACCAGCATGGGCCGACCAAGGGCCCAACAAGGAGGCAACCGACCAAAGCTGAAGGCCGGCGGGGCCCAACCAGGCGCGGGCGCGCCTGAGGCGCGCACGCACCCGTTTGAGCGTGGCCCGGGCCCAGCTTTGGTTGGTCGGTTCGTTTGCCGCCTCTGATGGTCGGTTCGGGGGTGTTTTCGACATTTGCCCTGCGGAAACCGACCATCCCACTCCTATATAAGCATGGGCAAGCCTCCTCCTTCAACAACAACTCATTATTCATTTTAGTTCTCACTCTTCACCACACCTCCATTCCACAAGTGTACAATAGAGAGAGTAGAGCCACTCTACCTAGCCTAGCTAGAATAGAAGTAAGGAGTGAGAGAGGAGCAAGAGTAGAGCATCTCTCCAAGAGAGCTCTCGGGAAGCTAGCCTTCGACGGGGCGAATTGCCGGATTTGTCGGCTCCCTCCTCACTTGTACCTCTACGACGTCTTGCTACTTGAAGTAAGACATCGTGTTTATCTTTCGGTAATACCTTTGAGTAAGTTATTCTTGCTTGTTATCTTCTTGCGGGTTTGTCGTTCGTCCTCGTGACGGAAGCTCTAGTAAGAGGACCCCTGATAGAGACGGGAGCTCCTGATCACCGCTAGAGTTGTAGCAACTAGCATAGACGTGGTGTCTAGGCTAGGACCTACCTTCGTTTGCCTCGTAGTCCACGATTGAGGTGGTAGGCGGCAGGTGGTGACAGCCCTGTCCGTCCCTTGTAATCCCCCACGTCCGGCTACGACGTAGAGCCACAGACCAGGTGCGATCCGGTGCCCGAAGTGAGACGTATAGCAATGAGTTTAACCATCTCTTAGGCCCACTACCCTAGAAAACCTCATTACCTAAGCTATCCTACTCCATCTCTGGGCAACCTCTGTTTAGAATTAACTCACAAGCCGTTCTTCGTGAAAGAAATACGATACCCGATTACTCACCAGGTGAAGTGCTATAACGGTGATTTCCGTGCGCTTGCGGATTTGGCTGCACACGCTAAGAAACGCCAACAAACCGCCCTTACAGTGGCTGATCCAAATTTGAAATTTAAATTTTGCAAATTTTCCCAACAAGAACCGCCCTTACAGCGCCCTCTCACTGTAAGGGCCCAAACTAGAACCGCCCTTACAGTGGATTGGCCATTGTAAGGGCTGTTCCAATTGGAACTGTCCTTACAGTGAAAGGGGTGGCGTACTTACAGTGCTTTTTTCATGTAGTGCTAGTCCTGGCTAAGAGGCGGAACACTCTATGGTCTTGACAAATGAGACCGAACATTTGTCAGGACACATGCTTAACACATGTAGCGCAAATGTGAAAAAACTAATGATAGGAATGAAAACCATGAGTATAGGCAACTAGAGTTTATAACTGTTGGTATTTCTTAATGCAATAACTAGAAACAGTGTATAAAACCTATCCTAGCAACAACGCCAGAAATGGTTGTCAACAGATAGACCACATCCTTATAGAATATTAAGTTATCCGCAAGTGCACAGATCTATCATTGTAGCATTTCACCCGAAAGTATTCTGGGTATCGTTATTTATATTTTCCCAAAGGAAGGCACTGGAGTTATTAAGTATCTTAGGATGGGTATGAATGCAACATTAGCATGTGGAGAAACCAACCAATGTACTATGCAGAGGTAAGTACGGTAAAATTGGGATAGTGGACACACACTCAGAGCAAACCCTCAAAGGAATAAAGTAAAATAAAGAATAGAGAATAATCTACGCAGAGCAGGCAGGTCCTATATAGTCTATGCTAGAACAAGTTGATGTCACATGTTATACAAGTTAAGAGTCAACTGTAGTCTAGGAATATGGGGAGACCGCGGCTACTAGCCTGCCAGTCGCAAGGCGGCATTTATGAACTCCTACTCAACATACGGACGTGGGGGAATGCCAAGGACGGACAGGGCTGTCGCCACCTGCCGCCATCCCCTCAACCGTGGCATGCCGACATATCCGAAGGTTCCCGAGCATCCGGGCACCTCGCCTGCTTACTAAGAAACTACCTATACTCCCCCAGGACTCCCACCCTACAGATGGACGAGCTAGAATATAGGCAAACCCGAAGGAACGACGAACCGCTATTCCCGTTCTACAATTTAATCTAAACAAGTTAAACATATGAACAATGAAGAACAACGTAGAACAAGATGAACGATTCTCACAAGAACTAGGAACTAGTTCTTGATCATCGAATAGATCTTGCTCTAGAATTAATATAGGACATGATGAATAATTCACAAAAGAACTATAGTCTAGTTCTTTATCCTGGAATATATCATGTCCTAGACTATACTCTAGTTCATATGCAAGACTATATAAATATAAGAGAGACTTGACTAAGGAAGAATGCTCCATAGATTTATACCAAGAGTGTAGCTCTTTCTTCCTAGGAGACAAGCTCTCCAAGGTAGCTTTGCCTAGCTCCAAAGGCCTAGCTTTGCACGGGCCGCCCTCCGGACCGTGCTGTCTTTGGGGCTTTGGCCCCATCTCGACCCAGAGGTGGGCTGCCTTGTTCTCTAGCTTCGTTTACGCTTTCCGAAAAGCATACTTTTATTTATAAAAATCCTGTACTTGGTGTATTTTCCTGCAAAACAATATTTCTCCAAGTACAAGTGGAACTAGGTCAATAATAAATGTATACGTGCAATAAAATATTATTTTCTCCCTTTTTTGATTTATAATTGGCGGTGTAAATTTGGAGTTAAGGACCGCCCCCAAGCTTACCCCTTGCTCGTCCCGAGCGAGGTTTTAGTGTTGGGTTGTTGATCAGGAGTTGCTACAATGCCGATTACATTCCAAATGTACCAAACTTAAAAGAGAATTTTCTACTGCAATTTGAATAAATTGGCTACTCTTTATTTGCTTGAATAAAGTGGGGCTTTTTGAACTTTTAGGTCTTGAGCGATTGCAAGACAGAATAGCGACGAAGACCGGTGCTTTTCAGTCTATCCCAAGATCAACTATCAATCCGGAGGTTTTTTTTTGTAAAGTTTAGAAAATTAAGACCAAGTTCCTCAAATGACCCACTCGATCGCTCAATGTGTATATCATCCTCACCGAAGGCTTTGATCATTGCCTTTGTAGCCTACCTCTAGTATTTTTCGTGGAGTTTTGGGTAGGTCTACAAGGAATGGCTTGCTTACCGATCACGTGTTGCCAAGTCAAAGCCCGAACCCTGCTAAGATTAGAGACATACATTGGGTTGAGGTGCAAGTGTGTGGAATATGGAGGAATATAAGGACCTACTTCTAAACTATACTTCTTTGAATGTATGATCTTTCTTTTGGAAGAATTTGCAAATTTATTCTAGAGACATGGCTACCAATACTTCACTTTTTCTTTTGCTTTTTCTACAAATGGCACTTGGGACTTTGATGAAGTGTCCCTTATTCTAAAACATCTCCACCAATATTTTTCTTTCTTTTCTCAATATTTTTTTAAGCCATGTCTCTCTACAAAGGACATAATGAAGAAAGATCATATAGCAACATGAAGTGAGGAGTATTTTCCTAACAAATGTTTTTGCGCTTCTCTCCCAGTGTAGGAGTGAAAGCTTTTTTTGGTGGGCGGAAAGGTGCATGTTGTGCGCAGCTCTCAGTGTAAGAGCCGACTTTATTTGGTGGGTGTAAGTGAAAGCTCAACCTAGTGTATGACCCAAATCTAGGCTAGGTTACAACACTTGACCCGTCAACAATCGGTAAGTAGCATACGACAAAAAGGTTTTGTAATATGAAGTAAAGCATGTCGTATATGGCCTTGGTAGGTGTTTCACGATCATTGAGGAACTATTGTTTTTAAATTTTTATAAATAAAACTTCAGAAATCAAGTTTTCACTTAAGGACATTTCATTGTTGTGGTCTAAGTCACTATCTCATATCGAGCAATAACCTAGACTATCAATTATGTGCAGCCCACTAGTTCAAGTTTTTAAGAGCAATGATTTAAAGCCGATAAACTCAAATTTTAGAGAAAGCTCCATTTTAAATCGAGTACATGAGAAACATAAGACAGAGCAACTATTCATCATTTCAACATGGGCAGAAGCAAATATTTTACAGCACATATATAGAGTGGAATAAAATATTTTTGTTCTTTTTAGCATTTTTAGTTTTTTTAAATGCAAGACAAGAATAAAATTTCTAGAATTTTAAACATGCTAAAAAGAAAATAAAATGTTGAATTAAAATATGCAATGCAGATACCTGAGCGGGGGTCCTCCCCCAAGCTATCCTGAAGCTCATGGCCCAGGGTTGTATCCCTGGGACCTCTAGAAGGCCCTCTGCTGCTCCTGCTGCAAGCGGAGGCTCTCTGCTACAGCATCGAACCGCTACCCGTACTGCTGCTGCCACTGGGTCGTCGACTGCATGAAGTTACCGAGAGTGGTCTCGATATTACCTATCTGGATCTGCAGCTGCCCAATGCGCTCGTTGAGTGAGTGCAGTGTCGGTGCCGGTGCTTCCTGCTCCGGTGGTGAGTCGACGACATAGGGCCTCCGCTCCCAATCATCGGTCCCAGCCTCAGACCATGTCTGATCTGGCTGAGGCTGCTGGGGGTACTGCTCCCACACCGAGTAGCTCTGGTAGCCCTGATAGGGATCCTATCCTGCAGAAGGTTGGGGAGGCTGTGCACTAGTGCTAGCCTCTCCCTTTGAGCTCCTCGATGCGAGCTCTCCCCTACGTGCTTCTTCTGCAGTCTTCAAATCAAAGGTGAGCACGTCACAGTTATACAAATAAAGTCCCGGGTTAGGTAACGGGATTTTATTTGCATAACCGGGGAAGAAAAAGCAAAGACCGCCAGTCTCTTCATCATTCTTAAGCGCATGCCCTTGGTTAAGTGCTCGAAAATCACAAATGGGGCGCTGAATAGGAATGTACTCAATATCCTCCCCATCTGTGGCACCAATGGCATTCGCTATGCGTGTGACAAGTGAGGTGCAACCGATAGGATATGACTTCTTAATCATGTCTAGCCAATGCATACACATCTCCCTGACGGGAGCAACCTTGTGCTTGTGAACAATGGCATAGAGTAACTTAAACTCTGTGGTGTGCACCCACCTAATCTTACCCACTGGGAAAAGGTTGTACGAGATCCAATGATGCATAAGCCTGAGGGTAGGGTGGTGGATCTGTGTGTGCTGTGGCTTAAATCGCCCAATCTCTACCCTACCCGAGATCCTTTCCCAAAATGAGTTACGTTCAAAACCGGGGATGGCTTGGTCGAGGTTAATTGCACACTTTCTATTAAAGCCTATGTGATGAGCTAGTTCTCTCCAAGTGAGTTTATACTCCGTGCGAAACAAGCGGAAATAAACATGCTCATCATCAAAAGTAAGAGTGCAAAGAAACTGGATGGTCAAGAGACGCGAACCTTCCTCATCAAGAGGATCGATGCACTCCCAACCGACCGCCCTCCACACGGTCTCGAAGTCGTTCTTCATGCCGATGGCGTCGAGGAGGGCGTCTTCGTAGAGGGTCATGTGGTTGAACACACGATCCTTGAGAAGATCGTACGCCTCCAACTCTTTGTCGTTGTCGAGGTCGAGGTAGGGAGCGTTGAGCTTGTACACTCCCTCGGCCTCAAGGTAGTTGGGCGGCGCCTCCTCCTCGCCATGCTCCGCGGCGGCCTCTGGCTCGTAGGGGGCTCCATAGTAGGAGCTTGAGCCCCCTCCGAACTCCCACGAACCGAAGCCGCTCAAGGTCGCTACAAAAGATGGCTAATGCTCGAGTGCGAAAGGGTTAGTGGAAGATGACTTTCCACACCCGAGACTAGCTCTCTTGCTCACAAAATTTGCTGGAAATTGCTTGGAAGATTGGAAGTGCGGGTGTGAGAGAGTGAGGGAGTGGAAATGGAGGATGAGAGAGCTCCACGGCCACCCCTCCTCTATTTATAGCTGAAGGACCACCAGGGGGAGGAGGAGCCAACGGCTCCTAGCCGTTGGGCGCCGGCAGGCCGCCAGCGGCGCCAAGAATGGCGCGCACGTGCCGAGGCGGGCCCGCCGGCGCCGGTCCGCAGCCGTTGCCCTCCAACGGCTAGCTCTCGGCGTTGGGGCTTCTCCCCAATTCGGCCGTTAGGCCCAATTTTTGAAATTTTCAACATTTTTTTGTGAAATTTTTATATTCAAAAATTATTTTAAAAATAAGTTTTGTGAACAGAAAATTATGCTCTTTCTAAAGAACTTATTTTCATAATTTTCGTGAGAAAAATATTTTTCTTGATAAAAAAATAAATTCTAGGAGTAAGAAATAAATATAATTTTTTATATAAAAATAATCTAGGAATTTTTCTAAGATCACTAAAAATAGTCTCAAAATGTGGAGACTTTATTTTTATCAAGAAAAATATTCTAAGAAAATATTCTATAATTATATAAATATTTTTTTTATTATGGAACTAGAAGTTTTTCTAAGACTAACAAAAATACTCCTAGCGCAACATGAATTTAGCTAAGGTAGTAAAAATATTCTAAGAAAAATATTTATATAATTATAGCAATATTTATTTTCTTTTCTTTTTTTTATAAGAAGAAAGGTACTTACCGACCTACCTTGTCGGTGCTCTTATTGCTCCCCCAAGCTTGCCTTTCAACGAGGGGGACTAGGCCTCGTTGGGATCATGATTGCTGATCGGGAGAGACCTCGGGTTGCCCCGGGATCCTGCCCGTGTCAGTATTTATCAGTATTGCGGCCGCTATCTGGGCGAGCTGGGTCTCTATCATCTTGTTGAAGCTTAAGTGGCTCTTAACAGCCGATGATAGACCCTCAATCTTGTTGTTCATGCTCTCCAAGATTTTATCGTTGTGCACCATCTTTTTGGTGAGGTTTTTGTTGATTTTTGCTTGGCCGAACACCAAGTCCCTCAATGAAGGTTGGTTCGGGTTACCAGAGTTGTAGCCCGAATTACCTTGAAATGGGGGACGGGACTGGTTGTTCCAGCCATTGCCTCCTCCTTGCTGCGGACGAAACCCGTTGTTGAGGTAGGCGGCCTCTTCACGAGTCTCGGGGCAGTCACTCCCCGAATGTCCAGCATCTCCACAGACCTCGCACGTCATGCGAGCGTCCATGGATTTGACGGAGCCTGATCCTCCATCGGTGGCACTCTCGTCAAATTTCTTCAGGAGTAGGTCTATTTTTGCGGCAAGCATGTCCGCCTCCTTCACGACATGCATGCCTTTTTGTGCTTTAGGGGGGGTGCGATCTTCCCCCCAAGCTTGATTATCCACCATTTTGTTGATAAGTGCCGTAGCATTAGCAACAGTCAATGATAGAAAGGCGCCACCAGCGGCGGCGTCCAGGTGCCCTTTCGACATGGGTGTCAATCCATTGTAGAAGTTCTGGAGCACCAGCCAATCTTCCATCCCATGGTGAGGGCATGCCTGGATGTACTCCTGCAGCCTCTTCCATGCCTCAGGGATGGGTTCCAGCGAGGTTTGCTGGAAATTGGCGATTCTTCCCCGCATGGCATTGGTTTTGCCCATCGGGAAGAACTTGGCGAGGAACGCGGTGGAGCACTTGCTTCATGTGTCGACAGTGGTCCTGTCCTTGTAGAACCAGACCTTTGCCTTTCCCACAAGTGAGAAAGGAAAAAGCCTGAGCCTGATAGCCTCTGGTGCGACATCCTTGATGATGATGGTATCGCACAGCTCCAAGAACCTCTGTAGGTGGGCGTTGGCGTCCTCGTTGGGGAGTCCACAGAATGGACTCGCCTGCACCATCGTTATGAGCCCGGTACGAAGCTCGAAGTTATTGTCGCCCAAGTTGACAACGGGCCCAGTGGGCACATTAGCAACATTGGGGACAGAGAACTCACGAAGCGACTTTCCGGCCATGGAGTTGTTGTCGATTGGTGCAGCGACGACTGGTTCGTCTGTCGGAGGAGTGGCAGAAGAAGTTGAGGCATGAGTCCTCTTCTTCTTTAGAAGTGCCTCCGGATCCGGTGTGAAGTTTTTCGGCAGGTCGAAACCAGTCATGCACTATCCTGTTTTCATCCACAATAGGAGAAAACATAAAAGTTAGCCTGCATAGACATTGTCGTTTCTCATCGTATTGCATTCATATCCATGATGCTAGATGCTTAATAATTCCATGCCTTCCCCGGCAACGGCGCCGGAAATGCTTGTTGGTATTTCTTAACGCAATCACTAGAAACAGGGTATAAAACCTATCCTAGCAACAACGCCAGAAATGGTTGTCAACAGATAGACCACATCCTTATAGAATATTAAGTTATCCGCAAGCGCACAGATCTATCATTGTAGCATTTCACCCGGAAGTATTCAGGGTATCATTATTTATATTTTCCCAAAGGAAGGCACTGGAGTTATTAAGTATCTTAGGATGGGTATGAATGCAACATTAGCATGTGGAGAAACCAACCAATGTACTATGCAGGGGTAAGTACGGTAAAATTGGGATAGTGGACACATACTCAGAGCAAACCCTCAAAGGAATAAAGTAAAATAAAGAATAAAGAATAATCTACGCAGAGCAGGCAGGTCCTATATAGTCTATGCTAGAACAAGTTGATGTCACATGTTATACAAGTTAAGAGTCAACTGTAGTCTAGGAATATGGGGAGACCGCGGCTACTGGTCTGCCAGTCGCAAGGCGGCATTTACGAACTCCTACTCAACATACGGACGTGGGGGAATGCCAAGGACGGACAGGGCTGTCGCCACCTGCCGCCATCCCCTCAACCGTGGCATGCGACATATCCGAAGGTTCCCGAGCATCCGGACACCTCGCACGCATACTAAGAAACTACCTATACTCCCCCAGGACTCCCACCCTACAGATGGACGAGCTAGAATATAGGCAAACCCGAAGGAACGATGAACCGCTATTCCCGTTCTACAATTTAATCTAAACAAGTTAAACATATGAGCAACGAAGAACAACGTAGAACAAGATGAACGATTCTCACAAGAACTAGGAACTAGTTCTTGATCATCGAATAAATCTTGCTCTAGAATTAATATAGGACATGATGAATAATTCTCAAAAGAACTATAGTCTAGTTCTTTATCCTGGAATATATCATGTCCTACACTATACTCTAGTTCATATGCAAGATTATATAAATATAAGAGACTTGACTAAGGAAGAATGCTTCATAGATTTATACCAAGAGTGTAGCTCTTTCTTCCTAGGAGACAAGCTCTCCAAGGTAGCTTTGCCTAGCTCCAAAGGTCTAAACTAATACTAGAGAATAGATGCGATGCTGAGGTATTGCTCCGAATGATATGTGTGTTGATGGGGGGAGTTCTCCTCTTCTTTTTATAGGTGCTCCAAGGCGGTGCAAGGGTAGGATCGGCAAAGCACCCGCGAAACCGTCATCACAAGGATGGAAGGATGCAGAACCGCCTTGGCCGGACCGCCTTTTGGCGTGTGGGCCTGGGCCGCCCTCTGGACCGTGCCTGTGCTGGGGCTTTGGCCCATCTCGACCCAGAGGTGGGCTGCCTTGTTCTCTAGCTTCGTTTACGCTTTCCGAAAAGCGTACTTTTATTTATAAAAATCTTGTACTTGGTGTATTTTCCTGCAAAACAATATTTCTCCAAGTACAAGTGGAACTAGGTCAATAATAAATGTATATGTACAATAAAATATTATTTTCTCCCTTTTTGATTTATAATTGGCGGTGTAAATTTGGAGTTAAGGACCGCCAACAATAACAACAGCTAAAAATTATAGAGTATGTCTATATGTGTATTTGCATTATGAAAATTTTCACAAAAGATATTACAAACATAGAGTAAGGTTCGGAGTGTATATCAACGAATGGTAGCACCCCTAGATGAGCATAGCTTTGATTTGAAGAAGACGTCCTACAGGAGGGGGGCTTAATTTCAGGGGAAAAGGAAACGCAAGTAGTTGTTTCCATCTGACAATCAAAAGTCGTTATGGGCTCTATTATATATACAACTAGAAGAATTCCCCGCGCGTTGCCGCGGGTACGAAAAAAGAATTTAAAAGAGTTAAAATGTTAATCGCTTACAAATTGAAGATGTATATATATGTATATTTGCATTGTTGTGGGAATTAGCAATAATTATCTTAGTTCTAATATTAATAAAGCACAAAAAAGTTTATAGGTTTTAGTCTTTTTTCTTCCTAGGGTTGTTTATTGTCTTGGTACTCTCTTTTTTTTATCACTTTCGGTTGTCCTGCACGCATCAGTCAATCATCAAAACGCGGCTAATGCTCCATATGGTTAAGCAAACAGCGTTGCTGTGGCCGCGAGCAGAGACGGAACCAGCGATCTTGATCAAGGGGGGCCGAACGAATGTGATAGCATTTTATAGTGGGAGAATATATATATAACAACATGTTTCAACAGCTTTTTAAATAAATTTACACTATTTATAACCAAAATCAGAATTTTTTAATAAAAATAAGTAAAAATTGATATTTTTATGCTATAAAAGTCAAATATTGTCTATAATTAGTAAACAATCTACTGTACATGGGGGGTGCCACGGCCCCCTGCTGGTTCCCCCTGGTTCCGTCTCTGGCCGTGAGGGCGTCCGTGCCTGAACCTGTACGATGATGGCTTCATGCCGATCGACGCTGGAGTGGGTGGCGGGATTCGTTGCAGCAGGGCTGTACGGCGGCGCGCAGGAGCTGATGCAGGCAACACAATACATGGAAGGGGCGTGCGTTGGCATGACCGAGGCGGAGCTGCCCAGGGAGAACATGGTCGTCGCTCACGTAGTCGTCCTATCCATCTCTATATATTCCAAAGACTAAGTGAGTACCTGTCATGGGCATGCTGGCCTCTTGATCGCGTTGTTCCTTGCATGTACGCCGGCGCAGACAGAATGTCTCGAGGCGGCTCACGGTGGCGGAGATCGCAGTGTTCCTCTAGATGTACCGGCTCTTGGCGTGTAATGCTTAATTTGGCCTCGATGGTGGCCGCAGGCGACGGAGGGGAGAAGTCGGAGGCCGCCACGATGCTTCTTTCGACCACTCTGCGCTTGCCGATGCATGCGGCTGCATATCCAATTGTGGGTATATAGATGAGCAGGCGATGAAAGTTTCTCACCATGCCTTAATGCGCCATTCGATTCGTGGGGAGGGGAAGAGGTAGGGTCAGAGATGACTGAATCGCATGCATTAATTCAGACATTCAGTGGACTTAATGGGCAGCAAGTTTAGTGGAAGCGCTGGTGGCTGGATACGTTCGGAACTATTTGGATTTGAAATTTATTGTAGGATGGACTTGGTCTTACGATTGGATCGGTCAGTAACTGAAAAAAAAAAAAGGGAAAATGCTGATGTGGCGCAAGGAGAGATGAGATAATTACCTTAGTGGGGTTTGTTTATATAGAAGGTATAGATATAATAATTAGACAAATCAAACAAGCTTGCTTTTGCTCAATGAACATGTAAATGAATGTTTGCTTTTCCGCAATGAACACATAAATGAACTCAATGAAACAAATATATGTAATAATGCTAGCAGTTCCATCATCTATCGATGCAAACTTGCAAAACTGGTGGCCAGGGGAACTCGTACTGATATCCCATCACACTTCCCCTAGTGCCCTTTGCTGCAGGCGCCACCTCCAAGGTCTTGAGGTCAACGGAGAACGGCCATTGTTGTTTTCTTTACGGCGGCGATATCACAATGAACCCCACACCTCTCTTCACAATGGTCAAATATCTATTGAAGAAGCATGGCTGGTAGCAAGGAAGGCCGCAGGCAACCTTTGACAAGACGACCTTGTTCTCGAATCTCCACTCCCCATCCACTCTTACAAAAACCTCCATGGTATGGTCCATTATGGTGACGATGCGCGGTTCACCATCCCCACCATTGACGATGGTGATTTCACTGTTTTTTTGAGATGCGAGCATCATAGCAGTTTTTGATGGCCCGTGGTAACATCGACAAAGAGAACTTGCCGATGCTACCATCATGGGTGATCATCGTCCCATCTTGTGTGAGGTAAAAGTACCACGAGCCCAACACGCAACCCAAGAAGATTCCTTCAATGGACCTTGAATATAGCCTTGAAGCAATGTGGTCAATGCCCTTCTTGCTCCACGTCGCGTCCGTATTGCCGCTAGCAGTGAACACAGTGGTATGTGCAACACTCTCGTCACGATCCAAGAGCACACACAAGACCCTGAAGTTTGATATGCTGATGTGCCCTCCAGCCTCGTCTTCATCCACGTCGATTAGGAAGGCTTGCCTTAGCCTGTAATTGGCGCCGTCGAAGTCCGGCGGTCGAGGGATGATCTTGTAGCACTGCGTCAGAGGCTCACACACGACTAAGTCAGGGAAGACGCGAGAGCTGTCCCTGTCGTAATGAGTACACTCCATCAGGATGAGGCTGCTACGGCTATCCTGGACATCCCATGATTGGCAGTAGTCCCGACCCCGAGACGGGAATATGAACGAGTCTACGACGAAGTCGACGGAGAAGTGGCGGGCATCAATGGATGACGAGGGGACAAACCGTGGCGTTTGGCGACCGGTGCTCCATGAATCATAATTGGGGTCGCTGTTGTAGTAGTCGCCAGCAATGGTTGGTCCGTGGAGCGAGCGGAAGCGGTGGAGGAAGCGGGTGTCGGCGATGAGGCGGCGCCATCTTCTGCATGTGGACGCGGCGCGGATGAGGCTGGTGAGCGAATCGATCCGCTCCAGGATCAGAACCAGGGTGTCGTCCACATCCATGGCTGACGACCGAATCGATCCGCACATACCGTACGTTTCTTCTTTTGTAAACAAGTCACAAACGTGTGTATTGGATCGGATTTATAACCCTAGCTGCGTGCGCATTGGACTCGGATTTGGGCTCTGATGCGTGGTGCAGTGCCGGATCCAAACAGATGACACCCTGGCTCAGGCCCAACAATATGGGAACAAACGCACGCATGCCCAACAATATGGGAACGAACGCACGCAGGTGAGCCTACACACACCGCGTGCGTATTGGTCTCGGATTTGGGCTCTGTTGCGTGGTGCAGTGGCGGACCCTAAGAGCTGAACGTTCAGCTCCGTCGACAAAACAGACTCCGACTCATTTAATAATTCCTACTAGTGCAGTCGATAGACGAAAGGGGTCACGAAGGGGTACGCCCGCACGCGAGGCTCCAGCGCCAGGGCGACCGCGCCGCCGCCGCCTGACCCCGTTCCTCTCGCCTCCGGCCTCCTGCCGGTTGAGAGGAGGAACGGGGATCCATCGTTTTGAGTCGATTTACTGTTTTTCTTAGAGTCTGAGTTGAGTCTAGGTCTAGAGTTTGCTCGCCGCCGATGTTCGACGGCGGAGCTAGGTTTTTGCCGAGGAGCGTGGCTCCTTTGCGGCTTGTTATTCCTGGCGACGCAGGCGATGCGGAAGTGACGGCGGCGCAGCGGAATAATTTCTCCCAGCTTCTTCCGTTCTCCGATGGCGATGGCGATCTACTCCGACGTCAACGGAGAGGCTGGGGAGACCAGTCCAGGAGTCGAGGGCCGACGTATCGTTGTCTTCTTCAGGTGATGATGTTGCTGACCCTATTAATCTCAAGAAAGATGTACTTTGGTGAGAATCTGAGCTCTGCTTGGGTTGCCGGCGATGGAATCGAAGGATGCGGCGTGGGTACGGGAGTTGGCCGATGCGCCTGGGAGGCAGTGTCGGCTGATTCGCCTAGAAGTAAGTCCTTCTCTGCGGCCTCCACCTTGTGGAGTTTGGCTCTGGTGCCCGACGACGATTGGGATGCGACTTCGATGGCGGTGACGGATGGATCTCTGAAGGCGTCAAGGAAGATGAACAGGAGTTTTGAACCTCTTTGTAATTTTCCTTTTCTTTGGAGTCCTGTCTATAAAAAGGCCGGTTAATTGCACTAAGATGAATACATGTTCCTACTCAAAAAAAAAAAAAATCCTACTAGTGCAGTCCTGGCCTCAGCCCATCATCACGCATCAGAGCCCAAAGCTAAGTCCAATTACGCAGGTACGCCTGCGTTGTGTATGCGGACACGTTTCAAGAAGAACGTACGTGATCAACTCATCATCATCAATAATCCAACGCAACCTAGTTTTTTTTTTCTTGCATACAAGGGCGCAGTCATGGACGTGGACGACACCCTGGTTCTGATCCTGTACCAGATCAATTCGCCCGTCAACCTCATCCGCGCCGCGTTCACATGTAGAAGATGGCGCCACCTCATCGCCGACGCCAGCTAACTCCGCCGTTTCCACCCTCTTCATGGACCTCCCGTCGCCGGCGACTACTACAGTGGCATCCACATCTCCCCACATGAGTCACATGCTCCATGGTTTGTCCCCTCGTCATCGATCGACTCCCGCCACTTCTCCCTCGACTTTGTCGTGGGCGCGAGCATATTTCCACATCGAAACCGCTATCAAAACAGTCCGTCATGGGAGGTCGTGCAAAGCCGTGGCAGCCTCCTCCTGATGGAGTGTTTTTATGACACAGACAACTCCAAGGCCTTCCCTAACTATGTCGTTTGTGAGCCTCTGACACGGCGCTACAAGATCATCCCTCAACCGCCGGACTATGACGGTGCCCATTGGGGGTTTCAGGGTCCCTACCTCGTCGATGGGGATGAAGACGAGGTCGGAGGGCGCATTGGCATGACAAACTTTAGGGTTTTGTGCGTGCTCTGTAGTCGTGACGATGCTGCCGTACATATCACCATGTTCACTACTAGCAGCGATACAGAGGCAACGTGGAGCAAGAAGGCCGTCCATGACCACATTGCTTCAAATCTACATTATAAGTTCTTCAAATCCTACCCCTTGGGTCACGTGCTGGGTTCCTGTTACTATTACGTCCAACAAGCCGGGATGTTGATCACCCTTGATGGTAGCACCAGAGAGTTCTCGTCGTCGGTGTTACCACAGGCCATTAGAAACTGCTGGGATGCCCATATCGGGACAAAAACTTCATCGTCGATGGTGGGGATGGTGAGCCCTGCATCATCACCTTGAAGGACGACCACACCTTGGAGGTGTTTGCAAGGGTGGATGGGGAGTGGAGCTTGGAGAACAAGGTCCTGTTGTCCAAGGTTACCAGCGGCCTTCATGGCTACCAACCATACTTCTTCAACAAACCTCTGACCATCATGATGAGAGGCGTGGGGTTTGTTGTCATAACGCCGTGGCCACGGCAACGACACTGGCCCATTTCTGTTGACGTGAAGACCATGGAGGTGGCGCCTGCAGCAAAGGGTAATAGGGATAAGATCACATATCGGTGTGAGTTCCCATGGCCACCTAGTTTGCAAGTTTGCTTGGATAGACAATAGAATTGACAACATTATTACTTATATTTGCTTCACTAAGTTCATTTATGTGTACAATGAGCAAAAGTAAACGTGTTTCTTTTGAAGATACATTTATTTTGATTAAACTGAGTATCAAACTGCTTATGGCTTTAGTTTACAAATTAGTTGAACCACTGGCTGATCTAGGTTTTAACAAAAATAAGTTTTGTTTCCAATTAGAACTACACAAAAATATTTTTGTACAAAAATTTTTACCAATATTTAGGTTTGAAGAAGACGTACAGCAAGGAGGGCTCATATATCAGGGAAAAAGGAAACACGACTCAAACTATATTATTATACCGAAATAAGCAAAAAAAAATGAACCTTTACACGCATTTGCTTGATGAACACATAAATGAACTCGATCTAAAACAAATACATATTATAATGAATACAATTCCATCATCTACCCAAGCAAACTTCCAGAACCGGTGGCCACGGGAACTCACATGGATATGCCATCCTTTCCCTACTACCCTCAGCTGAAAGCGCCACCTCCATGGTCTTGCGGTCAACGGAGAAGGACCACTGTTGATTTGGCTCCCGCGATGATATGACCACAAACCCGACACCTCTCCTTATGATGGTGAGAGGTTTGCCAAAGAAGGATGCCCGGTATCCAGGAAGGCGGCGAGTAACCTCGGACAATAGGACCTTGTTCTCCAATCTCCATTGTTCATCCACCTTCGCAAACACCTCAATTGTGTGGCTCGTCGTGGTGACAATGCGCGGCTCACCATCCCCGCCATCGACGACGGAGAAGTTTTCTATCGAGTTGTGGCCATCCCAATACTTCCTGACGTCCTGTGACAACACCAATGACGAGAACATGCCTGTACTGCCATCACGGGTTATCAACATCCCGTCTTCCTGGATGTAGAAGTAAGATAAGCCCAACGCACGGCCCAAGTAGCAATGTCCGACGTTATGATCTATTAGCCTTAAGACAATGTGGTCTATGGCCTTCTCGCTCCATGTCGAGTCTGTTTCGCCGCGGCCGACAATGAACATGGTGGTATGGGCAACGATCTCATCTTCATAACTGAGAAACGTGAACAGGACCCTAAAGTTTGACATGCCAATGCGCCCTCCGGCTTCATCTTCATCGCCATCAACAAGGTAGGTACCCTTATAATGCAATTGTGTGTTAGCGCAAGCATGATGTGTTCACTGATGGTGGACACGCTGTCAGCCAGCTGGTTAAGCAAGAGCTACGACAGAATTTGAATTGTCGTCTAGGCGGGAACTTTCAATTCTGCGTTGCAAGTGTGTGTCCTAGCTACTGGTATAAGTAGTGGTGTGTTAGAGGTGCGGGTTAGTGCCTCAGATCGATTGTAATCGTGTGTCGAACATTCAGTTATCAAGGTGAAAAGGGGAGCCGACGCCCTGTCGATCTCACCCAGTGTTCGTCCCCGAGTTCATTGTTCTTGTGTGATCTTTGATTCTAGGCTTAGCTACTTGTGATATCTGCTTGTGATTGTTGATCCATACTCTACACGTGGTATCGGAGCCGATCAATCACTTGCTGTGCGTGTGTAACCACCAGCAGCAGCCATGACCGGCAATGGAGGCGGCGGCGTGAGTAGCAGCGGTGGCGGTGACAGCGGGCGGATCCCATATCCGTAGCTCACCTCCTGCAAACACATGGCTTTTCCATTGCCATTGTGTAGCACTTTTGTGATGAGCGATTGTCAACGTGCCAACACAAGTGGTGTGTGTGGGTGTGTCTTACTGACCGTGGCACGCGGCTTCGTGTCAAACAACGGTTTCTCTTGGCTTGTGTTGTGCAAGTGTCGAGCTCGGAGATGGTGGTCGACGGTGCGGTGAAGGTCAAGTAGGGCGTGCCGTGCTGACGGACCGGGTGCGGTGAAGGGCGGCCGTGAGGCTTGGACCGAGGGACCTTAAAGCCGGGCGGCTTGCCATGGTGGCTGACAACTGGGACATCGACAAGTGCAAGTGTACACGGCGAGGGATGCGTACGGGCTACGCTACTCGCGGACGGTTTGGTGGTTTGCCCACAAAACCATCAACGACGGTTTGGTGGTTTCGCCTCAAAACCATCGATGGCGGGTTTCCTGGGTTTGCGCCTCAAAACTCGGGTGGAGGTCCCGATGCGGACGGACGGCACGTGGCGGCATCGGGGAGATCGCGTGGAAGCGAGGCTACCGGTGAGAAGGCGCGGTGACCGTCGGATCGACGAAGAAAAACCTGGACAATTTTACCCCTAGAGGGTATTTGGGTTGTGTGCTTCATGTAAGGGCGTTTTGGTCTTTTGACGGGCGCTATATATATGAGAAGAGGCTGGTTGGGCAGCCATCTTTGGAGGGGTCACTCTCATTTGTGGTGTTTGAGAGGAGGCTAGAGTTAGAGAGAGGAGTGGCTCTTGTTATTGAGCCTTTTGCCATCTATAGTTTTGATTTGCTAGGAGTGGCTTGTAAGCGAACCTCGCAATGCAATCCAAGGATCAATTTCTTGCATCTCGTGTTCCCTCTTCCAAATCTGAAGATTTTCCTTTTCTCAGTGATTTTCGAGCTATTTTTTGGTGATTTTTCGTTCGTCGGATTTGGCCGCAATTTGGGTAGATTTCTTGAGGGCTTTTGGTGCTAGGACATGTGAGGACAAGCTGACCAAGTGGTTTGGATTAATTCCACACGAGCACCGAGAAATCGTTGATTTTGATTTCGGGCGACCTTTTCTAGTTCATGCACGTGATTTGATTTTCCTAGAGATTGAGTTCAAATTGAGGGTTGATTCTTTAAGGATAGCTCATATCCTCCATGGAGATCACATGTGCAAAATTTGGAAGGGATCTGTTGAGTTTTGGTTCGATTCCCGTTGATTTTTCTTGGCTGCGTCCCTTCTCTGCTTGAACTCGTCGGCCTCTGTTCTTGGAGTTGCGTCAGACAGTAGCAGCGCTACAACGCCAGCGCTCAGAGGCCGTGCACGCTCTCAAAGTCTCAAGAGCGACGCTTGCACAGTCCATTGCAGTTTGTTCAGCAGCTCAGCTGCCTCTATCGCCGTGAGGGCCTGTGCCCAGTGTTTTGTTTCGGTTCTTGTTTGACGTTCATCTGCTGAGGAGAGTTCTTGTGGAGAATAACCAGCAGCCGAGGCACATCAGCACTGAGCACGCTGTTGCTTGCTCCAGAGAACATAGCGCTCATCATCCTGCTCCTGCTGTGCGTGGCTGTGCTCCAGCACTGTGCGTCTCCTCCTCAGACCGTGCAATCGAACTCCAGACGTGCAGCTTGTCATGGTGCATCGAGCCTCGTCAGTGGCCAGTGGTTTATCTCCGATCACCACCAGCAGTAGCATCGCTGCTTTCTATCAGTTGGCAAGTGTTGTACTTCTTGCTTTGCCTTGAACCTGAATCTTTTATTTGGTCAGAAAAGCTAGCTTCTTGCAATCGTGGCATTCCAAAGCTCCTATTAGCTAATCACTTGCTTTGAGGCATTGATTTCTGATTGGTTCAAAGCTATGTTCCTGCATACGTGAATTGCTTCTTGCTTTTGGTTTAGCTTCTCTACAGGACGGCTGGCAAGGAATTCTGTGCTGTGTTGTGCTTCTTCTCTGCAGGATCAAAGTCGAGCAAACAAAAGCACGACAGTGTGCTCACCCTTATGAGCTGCTCGCCAACCCGTGGAGCAAGTGCAGCTGTTCATAATTCCTTTATTGGTCTCATTGGTCTACTCAACGAATTCAGCTAGCAAATTTCCATTGAGTTCACGTGATTAGCTTTTGTCTTGCTTACAGGAATTAGCTCAAGCAATCTTCAGGCACTTACTACTGTCGGCTGTGAATTTTATTTATTTATTCCCTTGTGCATGATGGTGCTTGTAGCTCTCGGCTTTGGACTCCAGTGAGCCTAGTGCTTGGTTCGGGCCATTTCTCACAAGGCAGGAAACAATTTAGTCTCTCTCTTTGTGTTGATCAACAGGTTCACGACTGGCTTCTTATGTGCTTTCTGATCAGCATGGCCTTCTAGCTTGCGTTCATTTACTTTCTGCAGAGCATCAACAGTGTGTGTGTGAGGGAAGATTATTCCATCAGTGAAGCATCAGCGTCGTTCTTGTTTATTGCAGGATCAACTCGGGTAGTCACCGATGAAGGCTTGTGTGCCCCTGTGTTCGAGATAGGTGCTTCATAATTTGAGTTCCTGGATTTGCCGTTTGTTTTTCCGGCTGAGGCGATTTCTTCCGTCACTTGATCGTTTGAGCTCTGATTCGCATTCCGTCTAATGTGTTGCCTTTATGGTGTCCCGCTGTGTTACTAGGGAACATCCACCCACTCATTTGGGTCGTGGACATCACGTTGGATTGAGAATTTGGCGGTGAAGTTGGGACAAAGGGCCTTAATATTTCGAAAGAAATTTTACGGCTCCCATTCACCCCCCCTCCGGTCGCCGTTTTTGGTCCTTCAATCGGATCGGAGCTTGCTAAGCGATCACTCCACCTTAATCGGTCCGTGATCCACGGAGGCGACATTGTTTTGTGGGCCAATTTGCTTTCGGCTTTTGTTGTCGATTTTCGCGTTTGTTCTTACTAACACTAACGGTGCTTTGAGAGATGGCACCAAGCTCTTTTTCTTGTGAGTCTTTGTCCTCGTGTTTGAATGATGGACTTGCAAAAGGAGGATGACATCATGCGAGAAGGTGCAAAGGCGGCGTTTGAAAAGGAACGCGAGGTGAATGCTTTGTTGGACCTCCTAGATGATGATGAGCTTTCGGTGGAGGATCTTGTGCACGAACTTGGCAAGGCCAAGAAAGGTACACTTGTCAGTAGTGTTTTGTGCTTATCCCACCGTTTTGATACTTGTCTTGAGCATTGTGCTAAAAATGATGAGCTTTGTGTTACTTTACGTAGAAAGATTGAGAAGTTGAAATGCTCAATTGCTAGGTTGAAATGTGGTCTTTCTCATTGGAAGTCTTGTGCTTTAATTCCATGCACTTCTTGTGATAACATGCTTAGAAAGAATGATGATTTGAGCTCTTCTCTTGCATGTTTAAAATCTGAAAATAATAAGTTGAAAATCAATGCCTCTATGCCATGTCTTTCATGTGTTGAATTGTGCAAGGACCTTGATTGTGCTAGAGATGAACTTGCTTTACTCAAGGCAAATGCTTCTTTACCATGTGTTTCTTGTGAGTCTTTACTTGCTGAAATTAATGAACTAAAATTGACTCACACCACTTGTGAAAATGAAGTTTTAGCTTTGAAACAAATGCGCGATGATATGAGCGCCAAGTTGGTTGAGCACAATGAGATGAGTGCTAACCTTGAGAAAGAGATTGAACTCTTGCGTACCACATATGCCGAGTGCATTGAGAAGGAGATGGAAAACTTGAAAAATGCTCCTTGTGGTACTTGTGATCGCCTCAAGTTTGAAAATGAGGTTTTGACTGAGAGATGCAAGAGCCTTTGTGCTAAGTCTTTAGATTCTCGTGATTCTTCCAACTCCGATGTTGTTTCTAAAATTGCTTCTTCTCAATCGGAGTTGAATTCTTGTGTTGCGCGTGAGTCTTTGGATGATGACACTTATGGTAAGGCTTTGGATAGCTCTTTCATAGCTAGTCCTAAGATTGTTGCTTCTTTGAGTGATGTCCATGGGATTTCTAATGGCAATTGTGCTTCTCAAATTTTTGGAACTCATGTTCCCAAACCAATCTTCAAATGCACCTTTTGCAAGAAAGATGGGCATTCATTCGATTTTAGCTTTCACCGTGTCAAACACGAGCGACGTGTTCGAGCTAAGGCTTTTAGGAAGCCATGTGGCCTCTCTCATGGCACGTGTGCTCCTAGTGTTGGCACCAAGTTAAATGTTAATGCTTCTTGCTCTAAGTCCCAAACGACTTCTCACTTGATGGAGAATGATGTGCCTTCTGATAGGCCTTTGTACCATTGCTCTTTTTGTGGGAAAGATGGGCATCAAGATAGTTTTTGCTATTGGCGTACCAAACGCATGCGGCGAGCTCGTTCTTCTAGGCCTTCGATAGTTCATTGTCCTTCTCATGGTATGAACACTTGTGAGCCTAGTAAGAAGCCTCGTTTTGTCAATGGATTTTATGACTCCTTCTCTAGTGGGTTAGGTCATGATTGTGGACATTCTCCTAGTGCTTCTTGTGTTGGTCCACAACATGCTCCTCATGATGCTTCTATTGGTTCTTCTCGTAAGACCTTGGGAGATGCTTGCCTCTTTGCTCACGGGTCTCCTCGTTTTCCTTCTCGAGTTGTCCTTTTGAGGAATGCTTCCAACGAGGTTTCAAAATTGTCTTTGAACCAACATTTGCGTCATGCTAACACATATGATAAGTTAAGTACATCTTTTAGGCATGTGACTAAGTCTTGGGTTCCCAAGTATATGCTTGCTAACCCTTCGGGATCCAAGACTCGGGTTTCTTTGTCCTCTTGTGTGTAGGTATGAGGACGTGGGGTGGAGAACATGTGTTTGACAGAGCTTGATCCTTTTGGTGTGATCAAGAGTTGATGGTTCTCTAAACCCACTTTGATGGCCTCCAAGAGGCACGTGCTTTATTGTGGCACCTACATACACTCTGTGAGCTATTATATACACTCATACCTTGTATATTCATGCTTTCCTACTTACGGTATGAGATAGTTCTTCATGTGCTCACTTGTATATTTCTTGCATGTATTATACTTGTATCATGCTTTTATATCTAGCCTTGCATGTTTTATCTTGTGTATCATATGCCATGCTAGCTTTGTGTATATCTTGGTGGATTAGCCACTTTTCATGTTAGTGTGTGATCCTCATGAACATTTTGCCATGCTTTACCATGTGCTTAAATTGTGTAATTGGTATGATGTTCATTAGATATCCTTTTTAGTTAGCTTTTGTATAGTTACATGTACCCTATTGACATGTTTTGCTAGCCCAAGCTTTTACCCACTTTATTTAGTATCATGTTACATGCTTTTACTTCCAAATTGATATCATCATTGTGCATTATAGCATGTGTTGAGATTATGGTTGCTTTTGGGTTTGACATGTCTTTTGACTGCTTTTACCTCCTTTGACTTTTCCTTCTCCATTTTGTGTTGGAGCTTTTATTTTGGTTTTGTGCCTTTTTTTATCCTAGTTTGTTTTGCTAGGTGTCTTTGGTTGAGGGGGAGTTTGGTTTTTTTTAGGGGAGTTGGTTCTTTTGTCCCTTCATGTTTATTTGAACCCTCCTCTAGTGCTCCTTGGTATGGAGTTAAATCCCTTCTCTTTTAGCATGGCATCTCATCATGTATTATAGAGCATATGCTAAGCTTCACTTATATAGCTTGTTGATTGAGATTATGCTCTTGTTGATATGACCTATGGATACATGATGGTAATAGCAGCTTAGACTCTTTTTGATCATATTGATACATGTTATGAGCTAAGCTTATTTTTTAAATGTGAGCTTGCTTAATAAATGATGAAATCTGAAAAATGTTCACCTTTGAGATGGCAACTAGCATGTGTAGGATGTGTTGAGATCCATGTTGCTTTCATATGTATGCTTAGTTGCTATGTCTCATGTTTCTTGAGTCATACACTTAGCTCGGACCTTTTGATAATCTTGTGCTAAAACTTGATGTCTAAGCTAAGTAATGATGAAAATGCTTTGAGTTTGGATCCTTACTGTCCCACGGCAATGTCACGAGACTGCTTCTCATTCTTTTGAGTGAGATGAACTTGGGCATTGTAGGGCTAGTCCGCAACCACTCGTGACGAGACAGCTTCCCACTTGCACAAAGGGATGAACTCGGCGTGGTTGAAAAACATGATAAAAATAACAAAATCTTTTGGCGGACAGTTTGATCCTCTCATATACACATGTCTAAAAATAACCTTGTAATCCACTGTAAAACTCTGATCAATGTTGAAGCTACAAGTGTTAAGTGCTTCCTTGAGACATGATGTATGACCGTTATATGGGGTAGTTCACTTTTGTATGCATGTGCTAGCACTAGTTTCATCTCCTGCTTATATGTGCTATGTGCTATCCTCTTTGGTGAACACTTTTTATATAATGCTTTAAAACTGGTCAAAATGCTTATTATTCATATTTTGTCTCATTTGATCAGTTTGAGCATTGGCCTTGTGCGCCTGTTGTAATACATGTGTCGTACCAAGTTGAGCATGTTTTTATTCAACTGGATATACTCTTGAAGCTTTGTATTTCTACATCTCATGACATTCATAGCATGTTTTGAGGGGGAATTGTAGACTCTTTTGTTTCTGTCTTGATAAGTGCATTTGCCAACAAGGGGGAGAAAGATCCACAAATCCAGAGAGTTCATTTGTGAGGATGCATTTGTCAAGGGGGAGTTGCACTCCAAGCTATTTTGAGTTGTGCTTTTGCTAGATGTGTTGAGCCACCGCCTTTCCTTGAGGGTCTAGCTGCTTTCAGGTGTCTTATTCTTTGCTAGTGGTGTTGAGCCCTTTTTCTGCCTCTTCTTGAGGGCTAGCTTTCATTTTGCTTGGTCGCGTCGAGCCGTTGCCCATGTCTTTGGGGACCAAGTTTTGATCAAGTTTTGCTTATTGCAAGTGACTCATTTTCGGCTTCTCTTTGGCTTTTGATCACTTGGATAAGTTGTCTCTGGTTTTGTGTTAGTGTTGACAATGCACTCATCAAGAGGGAGATTGCAAACACATGGCTTTTCCATTGCCATTGTGTAGCGCTTTTGTGATGAGCGATTGTAAACGTGCCAACACAAGTGGCGTGTGTGGGTGTGTCTTACTGACCGTGGCACGCGGCTTCGTGTCAAACAACGGTGTCTCTTGGCTTGTGTTGTGCAGGTGTCGAGCTCGGAGATGGTGGTCGATGGTGCGGTGAAGGTCAAGTAGGGCGTGCCGTGCTGACGGACCGGGTGCGGTGAAGGGCGGACGTGAGGCTTGGACCGAGGGACCTTGAAGCCGGGCGGCTAGCCATGGTGGCTGACAACTGGGACATCGACAAGTGCAAGTGTACACGGCGAGGGATGCGTACGGGCTACGCTACTCGCGGACGGTTTGGTGGTTTGCCCTCAAAACCATCAACGACGGTTTGGTGGTTTCGCCTCAAAACCATCAGTGGCGGGTTCCCCGGGTTTGCGCCTCAAAACTCGGGTGGAGGTCCCGATGCGGACGGACGGCACGTGGCGACATCGGGGAGATCGCGTGGAAGCGAGGCTACCGGTGAGAAGGCGCGGTGGCCGTCGGATCGATGAAGAAAAACCTGGACAATTTTACCCCTAGAGGGTATTTGGGTTGTGTGCTTCATGTAAGAGCGTTTTGGTCTTTTGACGGGCGCCTATATATACGGTAGAAGATCTTTGGTTAGCGGCCCATCTTTGGAGGTCCACTCATTTGTGGTGTTTGAGAGGAGGCTAGAGTTAGAGAGATGAGTGGCTCTTGTTATTGAGCTTTTTGCCATCTACAGCTTTGATTTGCTAGGGAGTGGCTTGTAACGGACCTCGCAAAGAATCCAAGGATCAATTTCTTGCATCTCGTGTTCCCTCTTCCAAATCTGAAGATTTTCCTTTTCTGTGATTTTAGGAGCTATTTTTTGGTGATTTTTCGTTCGTCGGATTTGGCCGCAATTTGGGCAGATTTCTTGAGGGCTTTTGGTGCTAGAACATGTGAGGACAAGCTGACCAAGTGGTTTGGATTAATTCCACACGAGCACCGAGAAATCGTTGATTTTGATTTTGGGCGACCTTTTCTAGTTTATGCACGTGATTTGATTTTCCTAGAGATTGAGTTCAAATTGAGGGTTGATTCGTTAAGGATAGCTCATATCCTCCATGGAGATCATATGTGCAAAATTTGGAAGGGATCTGTTGAGTTTTGGTTCGATTCCCGTTGATTTTTCTTGGCTGCGTCCCTTCTCTGCTTGAACTCGTCGGCCTCTGTTCTTGGAGTCGCGTCAGACAGTAGCAGCGCTACAACGCCAGCGCTCAGAGGCCGTGCACGCTCTCAAAGTCTCAAGAGCGGCGCTTGCACAGTCCATTGCAGTTTGTTCAGCATCTCAGCTGCCTCTATCGCCGTGAGGGCCTGTGCCCAGTGTTTTGTTTCGGTTCTTGTTTGACGTTCATCTGCTGAGGAGCGTTCTTGTGGAGAATAACCAGCAGCCGAGGCACATCAGCACTGAGCACGCTGTTGCTTGCTCCAGAGAGCATAGCGCTCATCATCCTGCTCCTGCTGTGCTTGGCTGTGCTCCAGCACTGTGCGTCTCCTCCTCAGACCGTGCAATCGAACTCCAGACGTGCAGCTTGTCATGGTGCATCGAGCCTCGTCAGTGGCCAGTGGTTTATCTCCGATCACCACCAGCAGTAGCATCGCTGCTTTCTATCAGTTGGCAAGTGTTGTACTTCTTGCTTTGCCTTGAACCTGAATCTTTTATTTGGTCAGAAAAGCTAGCTTCTTGCAATCGTGGCATTCCAAAGCTCCTATTAGCTAATCACTTGCTTTGAGGCATTGATTTCTGATTGGTTCAAAGCTATGTTCCTGCATACGTGAATTGCTTCTTGCTTTTGGTTTAGCTTCTCTACAGGACGGCTGGCAAGGAATTCTGTGCTGTGTTGTGCTTCTTCTCTGCAGGATCAAAGTCGAGCAAACAAAAGCACGACAGTGTGCTCACCCTTATGAGCTGCTCGCCAACCCGTGGAGCAAGTGCAGCTGTTCATAATTCCTTTATTGGTCTCATTGGTCTACTCAACGAATTCAGCTAGCAAATTTCCATTGAGTTCACGTGATTAGCTTTTGTCTTGCTTACAGGAATTAGCTCAAGCAATCTTCAGGCACTTACTACTGTCGGCTGTGAATTTTATTTATTTATTCCCTTGTGCATGATCGTGCTTGTAGCTCTCGGCTTTGGACTCCAGTGAGCCTAGTGCTTGGTTCGGGCCATTTCTCACAAGGCAGGAAACAATTTAGTCTCTCTTTTGTGTTGATCAACAGGTTCACGACTGGCTTCTTATGTGCTTTCTGATCAGCATGGCCTTCTAGCTTGCGTTCATTTACTTTCTGCAGAGCATCAACAGTGTGTGTGTGAGGGAAGATTATTCCATCAGTGAAGCATCAGCGTCGTTCTTGTTTATTGCAGGATCAACTCGGGTAGTCACCGATGAAGGTTTGTGTGCCCCTGTGTTCGAGATAGGTGCTTCCTAATTTGAGTTCCTGGATTTGCCGTTTGTTTTTCCGGCTGAGGCGATTTCTTCCGTCACTTGATCGTTTGAGCTCTGATTCGCATTCCGTCTAATGCGTTGCTTTTGTGGTGTCCCGCTGTGTTTCTAGGGAACATCCACCCACTCATTTGGGTCGTGGACATCACGTTGGATTGAGAATTTGGCGGTGAAGTTGGGACAGTGGCCTTAATATTTCGAAAGAAATTTTACGGCTCCCATTCACCCCCCTCGGTCGCCGTTTTCGGTCCTTCACCTCCACCAACTACACGAGCTGGAGCATCCGAGTCCAGGCCATCATGGAGCACCAGGGTGTCTGGGAGGTGGTGGAACCGTCGGGCACGGCGTCTAGATCTGACGCCACGGCGGCTGCAGCAGCAAAGGCCAAGGATCGGAACGCCAAGGCCCATCTACTTCAGTGTCTGCCTGACAATTTGCTGATGCAAGTCGCAACGAAGAAGACCGGGAGAGAGGTCTGGGAGTCGTTGAAGGCAAGATTCGTCGGCGAGGAGCGGGTAAAGGAAGCGCGCCTGCAGACGCTGATGAGTGAGTTTGATGGATTGAGGATGAGGGATGATGAGAGTGTTGATTCGTATGCCGGGAAACTGACGGGGATGTCAGTGAGGTATGCAAATCTGGGCGATTCCCTTGATGATGTAGCACTTGTGAAGAAAATTCTCGACACAGTGCCTGAAAAGTTCATCAACGTAGTTGCTGGGTTAGAGCAATTCTATGACCTCAAGAAGATTTCATTTGCTGAGGTCGTGGGTCGATTGAAGGCATTCGAGGAACGCACGAAGCCACGGGGAGGTGGTGGTGCAAAGTCTAACAGCAGTCAGGCGCTGCTGACTCAAGCTGAGTGGGAGGCTCGGCAGAAGAGGGTCGGTGGAGAAGGGTCCGGCAAGGGCAGATCGTAGGACAGCGGCGGCCAGGGAAGAGGCCGTGGTCGGGGAGGCGGTCGAGGTGGGCGTGGTGGTTATGCAGATCATGGCAAGGAGAACATTGATGGTGGCAAAAAAGACAAGAGCCACATCAAGTGTTACAAGTGCCATCAGTATGGTCATTATGCCAATCAGTGCCCAGGCAAGAAAGAAGAGGAGGCACACCATGCTAGAGCTGAGATGGAGCCAGCAGTGCTGTATGCTGAGTTGGAGGTCATTGATCCTCGACAGAGTTCAGACAGACAGATTCAGAAGAAGAGATGTCTGAATGGAGGCAGGATGCAGCCAGAGTTGCATTTCACAGGTGATGGTGGGCCCACTGGTGAGATTTGGTACCTTGACAATGGTGCCAGCAACCACATGTTAGGTGACAGAGCAAAGTTCAAGGAGATTGATACTTCTGTCACTGGTAAGGTAAAATTTGGTGATGGTTCAGGTGTTGACATTCATGGTTTAGGCTCAATAGTATTTCAGGGTAGAAATGATGAGCAGTGGGTCTTGAGTGATGTTTATTACATTCCCAAACTTAGAGCCAATTTGATTAGTCTTGGTCAATTGACTGAAATTGGATATAGAGTGATCATGGATGATGATGTGATAACAATAGCCGAGAAAATCCACATAAGCTTGTCATGAATGTGCAGAGGTCTGCTAACAGATTATACAAAATTGAGCTTAATACAGTGATGCCTACTTGTCTGTTGACTAGCTTGAGTGATGATGCTTGGTTGTGGCATGGTAGATTGGGACATGTTAACTTTCAGTCTATTAAGAAGCTAGCAGATAGAGAAATGGCAGGGGGAGTACCTATGTTAGAACATCCTGAGCAGATTTGTCAGTCTTGTTTGGCAGCTAAGCAGACTAGACAGCCTTTTCCTCATTCAACATGTTGGAGAGCAGATGAGTCATTAGAATTGGTCCATGTTGATCTATGTGGTCCAATTGATCCACCTACAGTTGGAGGCAACAAATACTTTATGTTGCTGGTTGATGATTGTACTAGGTGGAATGCTGTGTATATGTTGAAGTCAAAAGATCAGGTTGTGGAAGCTTTCATTAAGTACAAGGCAGAAGCTGAGAATTGTATTGGGAACAGGATCAAGACTATCAGGTCAGATAGAGGTGGTGAGTTTCTGGCTAAAGCTTTTCAAGATGTATGTGTTCAGGCTGGTATTAGGCGCCATTTTACTGCTCCTTACACTCCACAGCAAAATGGGGTTGTAGAAAGGAAAAATAGGACAGTAATGGAAATGGCAAGAGCACTATTGAAAAGCATGAGTGTTCCAGGGAAGTACTGGGGTGAGGCTATCAGGCACAGTGTGTACCTGCAGAATAGGCTCCCTACTGGACCCATGGGTGATAGGACTCCCTATGAGGCTTGGAATAGTAGGAGACCTCAGTTGGGACACTTGAGAATGTTTGGCTGTACAGGTCATGTCAGACCAAATGTGTCTCATTTGAAGAAGCTAGATGATAGAAGCTCTCCAATGGTGTATCTTGTAGTTGAGGAAGGCAGCAAGGCTCATAGAATGCTGAATCCAGTGACTAACAAGATTGTAGTCAGCAGAGATGTGATTTTTGAACAGGCAGTGAAGTGGAGCTGGAGTGCTGCAGATTTGTCTGATTTTTTAGAAGTGAGGGAGGATGCAGATGGTCAATTTGTTCCTCATGTCACTATGGCAGGTAATGCTGGTGGCAATGCTGTTGAAGATCATGTAATTGATGATTCAATTGAATCAGGGGGAGCTAGGATTGCTGGGCATGGGTCTGATGCAAAGACAGACAGTTTGTCACACAGTCTGTCAAACTATGATCAAAATCCGACAACAGGGACACGGTCTGCACAGAGCTCGGTTCAGAGTTCAGTGCATGGATCAAGCTCTGGATTTGGTGGAATGGAGATTGATGGTGATAATGAATCCCCAGATGGTCACCAGAGGTTTAAGAGCTTGAGTGATGTGTATGAATATGCACTAGTAGTGGAGCTGGAGCCTGAATCAGAAGAAGAAGAAGAAAACTATGACAATGAGGTTGGGTTAGCTGCAATGCTTGCAGTTATGGAGGAACCATCCAGTTACAAAGATGCAGTTGACAACCCTGAGTGGGTGCATGCCATGGATAATGAGATGCAGTCAATTTGCAAAAATGGAACTTGGGAACTAGCCAAATTGCCACCTGGTCAGACAGCTATTGGGCTGAAATGGGTTTACAAGCTCAAGAGAAATGCTGATGGAGAAATTGTGAAGTATAAGGCCAGATTGGTAGCAAAAGGTTATGTGCAGCAACATGGAGTTGACTATGATGAGGTGTTTGCACCTGTAGCAAGATTGGATATCATAAGGTTGATTCTTGCATTGGCTGCAAATAGAGGATGGGAAGTCCATCATCTAGATGTCAAGACTGCCTTTCTCAATGGTGAATTGGAGGAGGAAGTGTATGTGGCACAACCTGAGGGCTATGTTGAAAAAGGCAAAGAAAGACTTGTTCTCAAGTTGAGTAAAGCTTTGTATGGTTTGAAACAGGCACCAAGAGGCTGGAATATGAAGCTTGATAAAACATTGAAGATGCTTGGGTTTAGCAAGTGTGCTAGTGAGGCAGCAGTATACAAGAGAGGGGTTGGGAAGACTGAAGTGATACTTGGTGTGTATGTAGATGACCTGATTGTGATAGGAAATGAGGCAGCTGAGATCTCAAAGTTCAAACAGCAGATGACTTCACAGTTTGAGATGAGTGACCTTGGAAAATTGTCATATTATCTTGGGGTTGAAGTTCAGCAAGAAACAGATTATATCACAATCAAACAGACTGCATATGCAAATAAGATTCTAAGTCAGTTTGGAATGGCAGATTGCAATCCAACTAAGTTCCCAATGGACCCAGGTGCTAAACTAGATGCAGATAAGCAAGGTGAGAGAGTTGATGCAACAGAGTACAGAAGAATTGTTGGTTGTCTCAGGTACTTGTTGCATACAAGGCCAGATCTCTCATTTGCTGTTGGCATGGCAAGCAGATTCATGGAGAAACCAACCACCAAGCACAGGAGTGCAGTGAAGCAGATCATGAGGTATATCGAGGGAACCCTGGACTTTGGGCTGGTATATACTCAAGGAAGGTCTCAAGAACTGTTAGTGGGTTACTCTGACAGTGATGTTGGTGGAGATTTGGTGGGGAGAAGGAGTACAGGAGGCATGGCCTTCTACCTTGATGAGAGCCTTGTGTCATGGTGCTCTCACAAAGAGAAAACAGTGGCACTGTCCTCATGTGAGGCTGAGTTTGTGGCAGCAACAGAGGCAGCAAAACAAGCACTTTGGTTGAGAACTTTGCTGAGTGAGCTGATAGGCAGAAAGCCAATGACAGTCACCTTGTTTGTGGATAACAATTCAGCAATTGCTCTTATGAAGAATCCTGTCTTTCATGGGCACAGTAAGCACATTGACATTAAGTTTCACTTCATCAGAGAGTGCATTGAGTGTGGATAGATTCTTGTGAAGAGGGTTTGCACCAATGAGCAGAAAGCAGATGCTTTGACCAAGCCACTGCCTGCTGTCAAGTTAGCAGTCATGAGACACCTGCTGGGAGTTCGAGAGATCAGTGAACATCAAGCTTGAGGGGGAGATTGTTAGCGCAAGCATGATGTGTTCACTGATGGTGGACACGCCGTCAGCCAGCTGGTTAAGCAAGAGCTGCGACAGAATTTGAATTGTCGTCTAGGCGGGAACGGTTGCTGGAGGAGGTGGCGCGTGGTGACTGCGCCCACGATCAAGCAGTTTCTAGTGTGTGTGTTTCTGTCAGTCTTAGTCGTGTTGTAACTTTCAATTTTGCGTTGCAAGTGTGTGTCCTAGCTACTGGTATAAGTAGTGGTGTGTTAGAGGTGCGGGTTAGTGCCTCAGAACGATTGTAATCGTGTGTTGAACATTCAGTTATCAAGGTGAAAAGGGGAGCCGACGCCCTGTTGGTCTTACCCAGTGTTTGTCCCCGAGTTCATTGTTCTTGTGTGATCTTTGATTCTAGGCTTAGCTACTTGTGATATCTGCTTGTGATTGTTGATCCATACTCTACATTGTGGAAGTCGAAGTCCGGAGGTCGAGGGATGATCATGTAGCGCCGAGTTAGAGGCTCACAGACGACTAGGTTAGTGAAGGGGCCTGGGAGGAACGGCTCAGGGATACGGATCATCAGGAGGAGGCTGCCACGGCTATCACGGACCTCCCATGATGGATTGATATCCCACTTCCAGCGCCAAGACTCGAATATGGTTGCATCTACGATAAAGTCGAGGGAGAAGTGGCGGGCATCAACGGACGACGAGGAGACAAACGATGGGCTCCTCGTTGCATCCTCATCATGTTTGCGGTTCTGATTGTAGCAGTTGCCGGCAACAGGTGGTCCGCGGAGCTATGCCAGCAGCGGAGGAAGCCAGCGTCAGCGATGAGGCGGCGCCATCCTCTGCATGTGGATGCGGCACGGATGAGGCTGACGAGCGAATCAATCTGCCCCAGGATCAGAACCAGGGTGTCGTCCACGTTCATGACTTCTAGCATAGCTCCGCGGCTGCGCTGCTGCGCTTGCATGGAAAACCCATGATGACTTATGTGGGATTGATTGATCCCGTACGTTCTATTCTTCTTTTGATAGAATATATATAGAATCTGAAACGTGCCCACACACCGCACCCGTGCGTATTGGACTTGGATTTGGGCTCTCCGATGCGTGGTCAAGTGGTGGACCCATGAGGCCCAGACGGCAGTCGGAAGTCTTTCTTCAGTCCATCTGAACGTTATGAGAAATTCAGAACTATAGTTTGGGCGACGTATTCGAGGACTTCAGAACTATTCTGTGAAACCAATTCATGTCTATTCGATTTTGTTAATGTCCACTCCCTACATTTCGAATCTTAAGTTGGTCTAACTTTATCGTCAACCAACATTTTATATCTAACATTCTAACTTTGGGGCATCGATCGTTTTACATGAAAATAGATCTCCTCTGCAGGAAGCTGAAAACTAATAAAAATTGGAAGAAAGGAAAGTTCTTGTTCTTGACAAAATACACAAATATAAAATGTTTGGAGCATCTCAAAATATCCTTAATCAATTTCAAAATTGAGTTTGTTCTTAATAAAGATCGCTAAACCGGAACTTCAATAACTCCCTATCGCCGGGTTCCTAATTCGGTCAAACTTGAGATACTTTGACTCTCAAGAATGTTGTATAGTGACTTATTATTTGGCATGGAGGGAATATATACCAGCACAAGAAAAATAGACACCTTCTGCTCAACAAACCCACAAATGAAATTAATAAAGTAAATACACTCCCATGTAACACTGCACACAATTCTATCATCTATCCAAGCAAGCATGGAACACTGGTGGCCATGGGAACTCACACGGATGATATGCCCTATTTTCTCTAGTATCAACGCTATCGATGTCCTCCTCGCTCCACGTTGCATCCGTATCTATGTCAGCGGTGAACACGGTGGTACGTACGACGACATCATCGTCACCACCGACGAGTGCACATAAGACCCTGAAGTTTGAGATGCTAATAAACCCTTCAGACTCATCTTCTTCATCGCTATCGACGAGGAAGGCAGCCTGAAGCTTCCAATTGGCGCCGTCGAAGTCCGGCAGTTGAGGGATGATCATCCAGCGCTGGCGCTGCGTAACAGGCTCACAGACGATTAAATGATCAGGGAAGACAACACGGTCATGACACTCCATCAGGAGGAGGCTGCCGCGGCTATCCAGAACATTCCATGATTGATAGGAGTTCCATGAACGATACTCTGTGACGAAGTCGAGGGAGAAGTGGCGTTCATCAATAATGGATGACGAGGGCATAAATATTGGACCATAGCCACGGGAGGGCCCTGCAGCATCATGTATGGGCCAGCCATTGTGGTAGTCTCCGGCGACGGGAGGTCCGTGGAGAGAGCGGTAGCGGCGGAGAAAGCCGACCTCGACGATGATGCGGCGCCATCTTCTGCATGTGGACGCGGCGCGGATGAGACCAACGATCGAATCGATCCGCTCCAGGATGAGCACCAAGGTGTCGTCCACGTCCATGGCTGCTACCTTTGCGGCGGCGCTTACATGCCCGGAAAACCTTATTACCACGTTGGAATTTGTAATATATATATATATGAAATTGATCACACGTATGCCATTCTTGTCCCAACACCGCGTGTGCGTGCGTATTGGACTTGGATTCAAGCTCTGGTGTGTTATGGAGTGGTGATTGATGGGCCGATAATTAAGGCCTGTACTGTAGACGGCATGCGTGAAAAGTGTCGAAAGTCTTTCTTTGATCAAGTTGAACCTACGGTATTTGATGAATTCAAAACTATTCTTTGAAACCATATGAGTAACTCATGTCTATTCAACTTGCTGGGGCGTATGATCGCCTGGAGGTGAATCCCGTAGTCGTAGGGACGGCATGTGACGACTTCAATGCTAGTTTGAGCTAAACCATATGAGTACCTCATTTCTATTCAATTCTTCTCCTTGTGTTCGAAAGAAAGTCAAAACTATGAGTTGGTCTACCTGGACCAGCCGCCACAAAACCTGGCGGCTAACCCTAGGCCCCCGCGTCGCTCTCCACGCGGGGCGGCGGATCCATCCCAGCGCCGCCACCTCCTCTCTCCTCCTTCTAGCGCCGTGCCTCCACCGGAGGAGTGGGCCACCGGCAAGGCTACGCGGCCTGCCGGGATGGCGGGGGCGGGGCGTCTCCGATGGTGGTAGGGGTGGGGTGGCGTGGCACTCCTTTGCGAAGGTCGGCGGCGGGCTGGATGGCCAGATCGGGCGGCGGCGAGGCCATGGCTGGCCTCGGTTCGCGCGCAGCTCGGAGGCAGCCGGCGGCGGGAGATCTCGCCCCAGGATGGTCACCCTGCGGCGGCAACTCTGGAGCGGCAGCGGCGGGCCGATCCTGGCGAGGTCGACGTCGTCCTACGGCTGGCCGGCCTGCTTCCATTGGCGGTTTCCGGTCCGATGGCGGACGGGGGTAAGAACCCTGCCTTTTGGGCCGACGACGGTGGCGTATCCTCGTCATCACCTCCTTGGAGGTGTCATCATGTCGTCCGTCTTCGTTTTGCCGGGGCAGCTGCAGGGTTCTGGCCATGTCACCGTCTGGGATGAGGGTGGCGTATTGGATCAGTAACAGCATTGGCGTGCAGTGGGATTTCGGTGGCCTTACCTGCAGCAGCGGTGGCAGCCGGCCCAGGCGAACACGACAATGGCCAGTTCAAGACGGAGGTGCCAATCGAGGCGTAACAACTCGGCTACTGGTTTGCAATGGCTGTTCTACCATGTTCGTGGGGATCTATCCGGGTGAAAACCCATCTCCAGTTCTCTGGTGGAGCGATGATGGCGTCCGTGAATGTCAGTTTTCTCAGTGGAGACATCACTGTTGGAAGACCTCATGAATGGTTGTTCCATTGCAGGGTTGTTGCCAGGTTTTCATACCCATTCTTCAATGGTGGTAGATGTCCGACGATCTTTCAGTACCCTTTCTTGGTCTGACAGACGTGTGGTGGCAGTGTCTCGATGTTGATGGTCTTATTCTTGTGGAGTAGACATCACATAGCAAGCCATGTGTCACATAGGACTACTCGAGCCCCTTGTTGGGGATGTATTTCTCTTCCGTCATTTCTGTTCTTCTTTAGTTTTCTGTTGTAATAATTTGGCCTGATGCATTCTCGTGAGAGAATGGCTGAAGCCGGAAATATAATTTCCTTTATCTAACAAAATGAGCTGGTCTACCTTTGTTGTAATATGCATGAACACATATATATCTGAAGTTATAGGAAATATATATTAACTTAATTTAATGTCGGTTGTAACTAGCCTGTTTTTGCATATATATATATATATATATATATATATATATATATATATATATATATATATATATATATATATATATATATATATATATATATATATATATATATATATATATATATATATATATATATATATATATATATATATATATATATATATATAAGCCGCTATTGAAGCCTATGGCTTCCAATAGCTTATTGGAAAGCTCCACCAACTAGTCACCCACCCATCCAACCAGACCCCAGCCACCCACATGCAAAAAGCCGACGCGCGAGTGCTGACTTCGGCCAGATGACGCGTACAAACGCAGTCGAATGCGTACGACTTTTTTGTCGCGACAAAGGCATATAAACCAGCTTGTTTGAGTGCACTAAGTGCATACAAAACTAGTTCTACGATGCATACAAACCTCCCCGCGAGCAGACTTTCCACTGCATGGGCCGACGCATCGACACAAACGACACATGCTTGACATGCACGCATCCACTCAATTTCTTTCGTTTTTTCGCAATAATTACTAAACGAAGCATCCGATTCAAAAACGGTTTTCACCATTGAACTCCTGACATTTTTGTGCACGATTCAAGATCCATTATGAATATATTTTTAAAAATTTTTGAAATTCATAAAATTTGCACATTAGGATATAGATTTATATGCGTCCATCTATGCATACAATCCTGTCGGCATGTGCATATAAAAATGTATACAATCTCTGTCTTCTCTAAAATTTGAAATTTGAATCGTGCCACGTGATGATCATTTGGATGCACATATTCACTAATCGAGATGCATACAAGCGTTTAAGCGCCGACATTGCATACAAATCAGTGGTTGAATGAATAAAAATGTATTTTGCTGCCACATAAAAGCCTTTACAGTAAAAAATTATACCTAAAAAGTACTTTGCTACTGCATATAAACCTCTACACGAGTTTAAAATTTTGCCTAACACAAAACCGTGATTGCTTCCAACAAATGTATAATTAGCATGGGATCAATGCATACAAACATGGAGACCGCTGTGTAAAAACATTCGACCTTAATCTCAAACTTGAATAGGAGCATCCGATGGACGATTACAAAGTGCAGACATTCTGATCTTCTCCAAATTTTGATATGCATACAAACTCATTAACACATGTATACAAAAATCACAAGCATTTCATATAATGGTTCCAATAATGTATGTCAAAAGTGTTCTAGCAATGCATATAAGTGTGCCTAAACAATGTATATATACTTCTTTCGAATTTAAAATTTGAACTCAATTGGGGTAGAAACCTATGCAACTAAGCATGGTCACGTTTTCACCATGCATCTAAACCTACACTTGTAGTCATAGTCCGATCGGCGACCTCAACGCAAAGTAGCCATCCTTCCGGTCATTGTCATTCGAGCATTTTCATTTCTTACAACATGAACCTACAACCAAAATAGATATGCATACAGACTTGTTAACACAAAGTATAGAAAAATGACAAGCATGCCAAATGTGTCAAATAGTGTATACAGATCTCACATAATGCATGTCAAATGTGTCCAACAGTGTATATAGAGCTCCCAAAATGCATGTCAAATGTGTCCAACAGTGTATACAGAGTTCTTTTAAATTTGAAATTTGTATTCAATTTAGGTAGAAACCTATGCAACTATGCATAATCACATTTTTAACATACATGTGCTCCGACAATGCATAAACAATGTATAATTAATAGAAGGAACAGTGCATATAAGATGTGCATATAAACATACACAAGCTGCTACCCGGGAATATATGCATGTAAATTCGTGAATATAAACAAACAACAGATGTGCATATAAACCTCTAGAATAATGCCAAATTTGTAACTAAATTAGCAGATATACGTGCACATAAAACCTCTAAAAATGATGCGTATAAACCTATAGAAAGTTGCACACAAACAAAGGCATAAATGTGTGCACATTAATAAACACAAATCTGCATAGAAACATCTTAAAGGACTTTGTATAGCTACAAACAAACAACTTTAGTAAGGCATAGACACATGTTTTAACAGGCATAGACAACTTATGGGGTATGAAAAAGCATATAAACCTCTTTTAGCGGGTGTATAAAGTTATTTGTCAAATTAATCTCAAAAAATTGTGCATATAAACCATTCTCATTCAAATATAGATGCCAATAATCACAACTTGTGCATATAAACATATGTTTGCAAGTCATAAAAATTATATGATATGGGCATATAAAGTTTTAGTTGCATTCAACAGTTTGCAAGGCATATAAAGATTAGTGGAGAAGCATTTGGAATGTACATTTAAATCTCTCAGTTTCTCCATACAACAACAACAACAACAACAACAACAACAACAACAACAACAACAACAACAAAGCCTTTTTATCCCAAGCAAGTTGGTCCATACATATAAACATTTTTTTCTCAGTTTCACCATGCGTATAAACAAGCATCCAAGCAGTTTCACCGTGCATAGGAACATGAGCCGACCTTGCATAAAAATCACCCGAAAACATTTTTTACCTAGCTTCATCATGCATATAAACGTGCATTCAACCATTTTTTATCTCAGTTTCACCATGCATTTAGACATGCATACAAAACATGTATTTTCGCAATCGCAGTTCCAACATATATACAAACCTATGCACGCATCCACGGCCAGCCAAAGCTATGTGCGCTGCAGTCCGTCGTAGTTGTCCTTGCGCATGGCTGTGAGTTCTAGGGTATTCCTCCGGGCACGCTGCCCACCATGCTGCAGAGAAGATGAAGGTTAGCAACGTGTCTACGGAAAGGAGACCAATACCAACATGGCTAACACAAGAAAAAAACACAGGTGCATATGAACTTGTTAAAGGCTGAGACCAATGCCAACATGGCTAACAAAGCGAAAAAAACATAGATGTGCATATAAACTTGTAGAAAGGCTGTTCACAAACGAAGGCATTAATATGGACATCTTAACAAATGCAAATCTGCATACAAACATCTACTGGGCCTTTGTCGGATGCATAGAAACATCTAAAAGGACTTTGTATAGCTCTCAATTGAATGGATACATACAAAACCAACAAGAATCATTTGTCAGAACACGGATCATTTGCTGGAATGACGCATAAATAAGTGCATATAAATAATCAACAGTTGTGCATATAAACTTCTAAAAAGGATGTGCAGACCTGCATTGAAACTGGCAGTTGGGGGGAAGGCAGCCGCGGGCAGTGGACGGGCGGAGTTGTCGGCATGCCGGCGGTGCCGTCACCGGTGCCGGAGAGGAAAGCTCGATGCTTCCACACCGTCTCACTGAATGCATCAATATTCTTCATAGTCATGCATAAAAACCGCCGTGCACCGTGGCCATGCATACAAAACAACCATGAATTGCCACCATGCATACAAACCTTTCAAGGCCGTACTGGTGGGATTGGGGACACCGTCACCACTGCTCGGGTGGAGGAATCGCCATGGAGCCGATGGGGACATGCCGGAATGGCCGCTGCGCCAAGATGCACCCCTGCGTGTGCCAAACCTCCTGCTGCGACGCTGGATAAGGGAGGCCGAATTGTTCACAAGCACGCACATACAGACCGCTCAATCAAAGAAATCAGCTGGGAAATCCAACGAGATTGAGTTGGAGCGGTCACCTGGAGATGGAGAACCTTAGGATCCTCGCTGGGACGGGATCAAGACTCCGGTGGGCATGGTTTTGGCCGGCACCGATGTCGACGCTGCTGCTGCTCGTAGGGCGTCCTCGCTGGTGGGTTGCTCGTGTCGGTGGGGAGGGGGCGTCGGGAGCGGGACGCCTTGTCGGTGAGGGGCGAGACGCGGTGGCGCTGCTCCGGGAGAGGGGTGAGGCCGCCTCCGTACGCCGGGACAGGGGCCAGGCAGCCGCCGCGCGCCGAGGATGGGTCGCCGGCCTGGAGTGGGGAGACGATGAGCGGCTGCTGTAGGGGACCGCCGTGCCTGGGGGAGGACCACGCCGCCGCGCAGGTCGGGGAGGAGCGGGGCGGGACGCGGGGAGACGCCGCTCCCGCGGTACCGGCCCGAGCGGGTTGGGGCCAAGAGAAGAGGAGCCACGCGCACCCCGGCAAGGAGGGGAGGCCGCGGCAAGGTTGGGGACGGGCGGGTCCACAGCGCCGTCGGGCGTGGAGGGTCGTTGTCCGTCGTGCTTCCGGGGCCGCCGCGCCGCCGCGCCTGGGGCCATCGCGCCGGGCCGTCGCGAAAGGAGCGCGGGCCGGGCCGGCAACGCCGCCGCTCCAGGAAGCGACGCCCTCGGTCCAGCGGGCGGCGGTGGTCCTCGCTCCTGGTCGGGGGGAGGTGGCGGCCCTCGCGGATTGGGCAAGGGCGGCCGCGTCGCCGTAGCTCCTGGACCGGGCGCTGGCCGCGTCGTCGCGGACTGGGGCCGCCGGGATGCTTCGCCGCCGGTGCGGGGAGGGAGAACCGGGTCGCGCTCGGGGTGGCTCCGTCCGCCCGTGATCCAAATCAATTTGAAACACCTGAACGCGTCCGTGCTCGGTGCTTGGGGATGGGGTTCCGTGGAGCACGTGCCTGCAATTTGGACCAGCTCAGGTGGTGGTAGAGGTTGGTGGGTCCCGGCCAGTGGATGCTGGTTCGATTGAACCAGGTTGGTGCGGTTTGGGCTGGAGCTTCCCCTATCTTATAGGAAGCCCATGGCTTCCTATAGTAATACTATATATATATATATATATATATATATATATATATATATATATATATATATATATATACCTACGTGCTATTCTACACTCAGTTGTAGATTAGTTTATTCTACACCAACTTGTTATACTGAACCAATCTGGTACTCGAGTGTCAGTATTATTCAGTATTTCGTGATACTGACGTGTTCTACTGACTGATACTGGACGCGGTTAAGTACTATTCAGTATTTCGGGGTCAGTTTTAGTTACTGGGTGTTTTACCGAACAAATTTCCATAATTTACTCATATGTCAGTATTTTCATAATACTGACGTGTGATACTGACGCAAGATTGACTAATACTGATCATACTTGATCATGGAAGTATTACTCTCCAAGATTTCTGGTATTTACAGTATTTCGTGCTCGGTGTAAAATAAAGTATTCTACACCTGGGTGTAGAATAAGATCGCAGTATATATATATATATATATATATATATATATATATATATACACACACTTCTACACCCGGGTGTAGAATAGCTTATTCTACACCTAGACACATCCAACCCGCCCCGTCCCCACCGAACAAGCTCGACCAAACCAGCCAGCCCGCACGTCCCACCTCCGACTCGACTGGACCAACTAGCCGCCACCCCCGCCTTCTGTCGCACCCGATCCCAACCCGCTCGACCGACGTCCCCGTACGCACCGGCGGCGCGGCGGCGCCTTATCCCCTCCACCGCCGGCACTGCACCGCATCCGAGCGACCAAATCGGCGGCCGCCCGTCCCCTCCCCCGGCCGGATCGGTGCGGCGCTCCCGCGGCCGGCCCCTTCCCTGAAAAGCAGCGCACTGGAAGGCGGTCTCTCCACCACCACCGACGGCGGCGCCGGTATCCCGTCGCCCTTCGCCCACCAGCAGCGGCCGCAACCCCTTGTTCTTCCACCGGCAGCGCATGATGCAAATCGGTGCATGGAGGTTGGCGGAGCCGCCACCACAGCGACGAAATCGACGACGCCACCTCCGCTCCGCGCCGATGTGGGCGCGACGCTGCCCCGGCCGGCCACACCTCCCTGTCCTGCACCGCCACGCAGGACATCGGCGCCGGCTCCCTCCCCGTCACCCCTTACCGGCTCCCCTGTGTCCACTCCAGCCCCTCCACGGCCAGGGCGAGGCCGCTGGCAGGTCCGCAGCGACAGCAGCTGAGCGGCAGTGAGCCTCCAGTGGATCGACCGTGGCTCGCGTCCCCTTGCCGCCCACTGCTCGCTCGCTACTGAAGAACTACTGAACTACTGAAGCAACATTTTTGCATGGGAAGGGAGGACCCTTGCTCGCTTCGGCAGGGTCCAAGCAACATTAAATCTGAATACTGAATGATGGTCTGCATATGCAAGCAGCAGGAAGTGGGGAACGAAAATACTGAAAAAATGCAGCAATATTATGTGAGCCAACTATTCAGTACTGAATGTTCCTACTGCTGAATGTTGTTTGATCATTGAGCTATGCCGAGAAGAGCTGCCCTACCTGCCTGCTGCCTCCACGACGCATAGATGGAGCTCGTCAGAAACAAAAGCAGCGGAGTCGCGGCATCGCAAGGACCAAGCTTGTGCTCTTTGCTGAGCCCACATATACTGAGAGATACTGAATACAGTTAGATGTTAGTTACTGAATACTGTTAGACGGTACTGAGAAATACTGAACACTAAAATATTGAGAAGGTGCTATTTGCGCTTCCTGGCATTGTGTTTCTCTTAATGCCATCAAGTGTCGAAAATATACTGAACGGTGTTCTGTGCTATAAGCCTGGAATGCAAATACTAAAAGATATTGAATGCAATCAAGTGTTGAATGCAACTTTCGTTTTCAGTGCCAATGCATCTTCTGCAAAAAATACTGAATGTACTAAAGAGTGGAAGTGTTGTCGAGAAGAGCTGCTCTACCTACCTCCACGACACAAAGATGGAGCTCGTCAGAGACACCAGCCGCAGAGTCACAGCGTCACCGGGACCAACACCTCGTGCTCACAAGGAATTGCCGGTGTCCAGTTCAAATTCTCATCAATGCCTTTGCTCATGTATACTGAAAGATACTGAAAACTGATAGGTATTACTGAGAGATACTGGATACTGTTAGATGGTACTGAGAAATACTGAACATTGAAAAATTGAGATGGTGCTGTTGCCTGACATTGTGTTTCTCTAAATGCCATCAAGTGTTGAAAGATACTGAATGGTGCTTTTTGCTAGTTGCCTGTCAAAGTGTTTCTCTGAATGCAAATACTAAAAGATACTGAATGCAGCCAAGTGTTGAATGCTACTTTAGGAAAAGAATTGATGGATACTGCCCTATAAATGAAATATGAAAAATACTGAAACTATTGGGGACATTAACTTTGGTCAGCCCTGAATATCTTTTTTTGACAAGTGCCCCGATTACTTTCGTGGACAATAAAGAAGATGGAAATAGTTTTGTAGCTTTTATGAAAAAATTCAGCTTCAGTATACTATGTATGGTTCATGTTCCCCTCACAAAATATTATTCTACTGAATATTACTGAAGTATATTGCTTGATTTGTTAAGTACTAATTACTTGGAACACTAAAGTATATAGAATTAGATCGTTGATAGTTGTGCTCAAAGTCACATATACTGAGATACTGAAATACTGTTTTTCTTTGTCGCTAATTCAACGGAGAAGAAGCCATGGGGTGTCAAATCCATGGGCCAAAAATGATAGATGATTAATACTGCATCCTATGGATGTAACATTGACTATGGTGAATGATAATGCATTGTCATGAAGTAATGCACTCTAATGGATGATACTAGCCCTCACACCCGATGCCATATACCGACGACGAGCACTGCTTGCCGCATAGCCCATATACCGCACAATACTGAGTAGTACTTAAGCACACTAATAACACTGAATCAAAAAGCCCTGAAAAGGTACTAATGAAACCCCGAAGATACTAAGAAAAACCGATGGAAAATACTGAGACATACTAACAATCATCTATGGAATACTGAGGAATACTAACAATACTTAAATACTTAAATACTGAAGAAAATATGGAGAAAATATTGGAAAATGCTGAGGAAAAATACTGAGAAAATACTGAAGAAAAAATACTCGGTACTAGATAGTACTGACAACTACTCAATGGAGATACTGAATATAGCAGCGATCGACAAACTAAAAAGAGTACAACATCAATACTGGAGAGTGAGATGGCAGCGGAGAGTAGATACTGTCAAATACCGAGAGAAAACTGTCAAATACCAAGAGATATTGAATATCGAGATTGTCTAACAACCTCTCTATGGCGCCGAGATTGGCCTAGCAACTGAAGAAAAAAAGGAAGGATGATAGGACATTGTACTGAATGTTACTGAAATATACTAGGTGGTACTAACCACTACTTAACATTACTGAAGGATTATACTGACAAAAAAAGGAAGTACTGGATGATACTGTATTATACTGAATTTTACTAAAAAATATACTAGGTGATACTATCCCGTACTTAATGTTTCTGTAGAGCAAGAACAACAGTGACTCCCTTGCGGTGGTGGTGGCATCACGTTGACGTGCAGGCACCAGGGCAACGCGCGGCTTGCCAGTTGCGAATGGTGTCCACCTGCGGCGGAATCACAAAAGACAAAAAAATATTGGCCGAAGCTGACAGCTAATGCTACTGATGTGATACTGACAAATACTTAGAAATATTGAAGTTGTACCAGCCATATACGAAGGTAATAATGAAATACTCAAGATATTTTACAAAATACTAATTTTTTTAAATTACAAACAAAATACTAACAAGATACTCATGAAATACTGAAGATACTACAAAATACTGATTATATTGATAAAATCAAAATACTGAGGAGAGAAGAAAATACTAAAGAAATGCCGACAAGATACATACTACATACTGACAAAAAATACTGATAAAATATTGACGAAATATAAACGAAATTAAATACTGACAAAAATACTAAAGATACTGACAAGATACTGAAGATAGTGGGAAAATGTTTATGAAAATACTGACAAGATACCGATGAAAAACTAAAGATACTAATAAAATACTGACGAAATACTAAATTACAGGATGTCAAAAAAGTTGTTTTTCATTTTTTAGGGGAAAAGTTGTTTTCATGATTAAGTCAAAAATGTTGTCGCCTCTACATGTGTCTAATGAAAAATGGTGACTAAAAATAGATATTGTGCATGCTCCCAATTTGTACGGTGCTAATTAAGTATGTACGCATGCAGGGCATAAACGTCACGGGCTTTGGTTGATTTTTTTTGAAAAAAAAACTACACGGAGTAGGCACCTGCATCCTAGTGACTACTGACTGCATGAGCGAGTAGGCACGTGGCTGGCTGGAAGGGGCAGACCCACATCGTATGCGTGCGGTGCGGACTGGGAAAGCATGCGCGACTAGCAGGCCCGTGGCCATCGAGCGCGGGGGTGGGACCACGGGGTATGAGCACGTGCGGAGGGGTACCGGCGCGAGGGAAATTCCGGTCGGGTCGAGCGCGGGGGGCGCGGGGCCGACGGGCGGGCGGGACGCGGGCTGTGCGGGACGGGCGGTCGGTTGGTTCGGCGGGCGCTGGTTGGGTTGGTTTGTTGGGTCCGGGTGTAGAATAAGTTATTCTACACCTAGGTGTAGCATAGCATATATATATATATATATATATATATATATATATATATATATATATATATATATCTCTTTGTCCTTTAATATAATGTATTTGTATTCAGAAAACCAAAAATCTTGAGACTAGGAATAGTAGTGGAAGCAGGCTATAACACAGTTACACGGGTACTCAGCATGTAAGATGAGAGCCAAAAATTCTTGTTTTATAGTCATGCTAGATATAGTAGATAGGACAGAGGAAGGGCTAAGGTTTTCCAACAAAACAGAACACATGTAGATGTGACGCCTATGTGAAAAAATAAGGATGAGAACGAAAAAAAATTGAGTATTGGTAACTAGAGTTTGTAAAAAAATAAAAATTATAGAGTATCTCTATGTGTGTATTAGCATTAATAGGAAATTATCAACAGAGCAAATGTATTTTACAATGCGTACAATTCCATATCACCTATCCAAGCAAGCTTTCAAAACTGGTGGCCAAGGGAACTCACACCTATAATATGCCATCTTTTTCATACTATCATCTGTCATAGGTGACGCCTCCATGGTCTTGAGGTCAATGGAAAAGTGCCAGTGTTTTTTTAGATCCCTTTTTAACGATATCTGTCATAGGTGACGCCTCCATGGTCTTGAGATCCGTTGAAGAAATCTAATGGGTAGCCAGGAAGGTCAGAGGTAACCTTGGACAACATGATCTTGTTCATCAACGTCCACTCTCCATCCACCCTCCCAAACACCTCCATCGTGTGGTCCATCATGGCGACAATGCGTGGCTCACCATCCCCACCATCGATGACAAAGAAGTAGTTGGTCTGGATGTGGTGATCCCAGCAGCTTTTGATGGTCTATGACAACACCGACGACGAGAACTTGCCGGTGCTGCCATTACAGGTGATCAACATCCCATCAACGTAAAAGTAACTCGAGCCCAGCACACGACCTAAGCATCGGCGGCGTGTGACCCTAGGATATTGCCTTGAAGCAATGAGGTCGATGGCCTTCTCACTCCACGTCGACTCCATAGCGCCGGCAGTGACTACGGTGGTATGTGTTGTTAGGAATTGTAACAACATCTATGTAAACGTGACACACAAGATAACACGGCCTAACCGTGGGTGTGATCACGGTAGATATGAGTCGTATAGATAGAGGAATATCCAGCATTAGTTAGGATTCCTAATCTATCTATAGGATGCCTTGTATGGAGTATATATACTAACACGAAACCGTGGCAAGCCAAGATAGGCAGTCACGTTGCCATCAAATCTTTCATGGTAATCAGAGCATCTCTTCCAAAACCAATCTAGCGCCATGGCATCATCTTCCTCCTCCTCGCATCAATCCCACCACTCTCCGTTCGGGCCGGCTATCTCAGAGAAGCTGACCCGTGACAACTTTCTGCTATGGAGGGCACAGATCATGCCAGGTATCAGGGCGGCGCGCATCGAAGTTCATCAGCGCCTCCGGTGGATCGGGTGTTCCTGTGAAGCGGCGGATCTAATGATGTGTCTAGGCTTAAGCATGGAGATGGCTGTGGGTTTGATGGTTCGAAGGCAAGGGGATCAAGCTCCGTTCGACGTCTATTCATGGCGAGGTTCGGTTCGGGGCCGAGGGAGTTCAGGGCGTGGACCTGACTTATGGGCGCTCAGTAAAATCTTTTGCTCTTTCGAGCGGATGAGTGTCTACGGCGGTCTGCTTCAAAGCCGCTATGCGGTGGAGCTTCTCTCGATCTTGGATTCGACGGCGGCGAGTGCAACCAGCGGCCGGCGACGACGAGCTCTGGAAGATTCCTGGAGATGGTGGTCCAAGGACTTGATTTTTTTTTTTTGAGGTCCTTTTACCAAGTAGGGGTGGACAGCTGTCCTATGTAGACGTCTACAGTGTACTCATATCTATTTTGTACTGTTATCCGATTTAATACAGGTATACTTCTCAAAAAAAAAAGAACTAGTTTGGGTGACGGCACGTGAAGACTTCAATGCTATTTTGAGCTAAACCATATGAGTAACTCATTTCTACTCAATTCTAAATTTCTAATATATACTATCTTCTCCTTATGTTCGAAAGAAAGTCCAAACTATGAGTTGGTCTACCTTTGTTGTAATTTGTAAATGAACATGTCTGAAGTTAATAGGAAATATATTAACTTAATGACGGTTGTGACTGGCATGTTGTATTTATTGTTTTTAACGAAATCTTGAGTTAGTAGAGGATGGAGTATATATACTCTCTTCGTCCTTTAATATATAGTGTATTCAAGTATTGAGAAATTATACACAAATCTTAAGACTAGGAATAGTAAGCAGGCTACACAGTTACACTACTCAGCATGTAAGATGAGAGCCAAAATTCTTGTTTTATAGTCATGCTAGATAGTAGATAGGATAGAAGAAGGGCTCAGGATTTTCCAACAAAAACACATATATTGAACACATGTAGATGTGACGCCTATGTGAAAAAAAAGGAGAATTGGCTGTGGGACATGCAAAGTGATGGCCATTGGCTGAAGGCCATCGTCACTTTCAAGTTTTGCTATAGAACACTTTGGTTCGTTATAATTTGGCCAGCAGACATCAAGTCTAATCAAACATTATTATAAAATAGATATAAAATCATATAAGTGCTAGAAAATTATACTGTAAAATTTTTTACACTCTACATAATGAGAACTACAAAGTAAAAATATTGTTTTGCACTCAAACAACCATTTTGCAAATCTTCATTAATAGACAAAGATAAACATGGTTAATTTGCTAATATGTTTGTAGGACACTAAAAATCTTAAAAAAATCATAGAACGTGTAATTCAACAAATCATGACTATGCTAAAAATATCAGATCAAAATAACAAATCTTATATTGTTTTATTTAGCATGACTAAGTTATAGATTTATCTCCTATGAAGTTTAATTGATATATTAAACTTTGTTATTTTGATCTGACATTTTGATCGCAGTCATGATTTGTTGAATTACGCATTTTATGATTTTTTCCAAGATTTTTAGTGTCCTACAAGTTTATTAGCAAATTAACCATGGTTATCTTTGGCTATTTATGAAGAGGTGCAAAATGGGTAATTCAACAAATCATGACTATGCTAAAAAATATCAGATCAAAATAACAAATCTTATATTGTTTTATTTAGCATGACTATGTTATAGATTTATCTCCTATGAAGTTTAACTGATATATTAAACTTTGTTATTTTGATCTGACATTTTTATCGCAGTTATGATTTGTTGAATTACGCATTTTATGATTTTTTCTAAGATTTTTAGTGTCCTACAAGTTTATTAGCAAATTAACCATGGTTATCTTTGGCTATTTATGAAGAGGTGCAAAATGGTCATTTGAGTGCAAAACAATATTTTTACTTTGTAGTTCTCATCATGTAGAGTGTAGAAAATTTTACAGTATAATTTTCTAACAGTTATATGGTTTTATATCTATTTTATAATAATATTTGTTGTCTGCTGGCCAAATTACAACGAATCAGAGTGTCCTATAGCAAAACTTGAAAGTGATGATGTCCTTCAGCCAATGACCACCACTTTACATGTCCCACAGCTAATTCTCCCGTGAAAAAAATAAGGATGAGAACGAATAAAGTTTGTAAAAGAATAAAGTTTATAGAGTATCTCTATGTGTGTATTAGCATTAGGAAATTATTATCAACAAAGCAAATGTATTTTACCATGCGTACAATTCCATATCATCTATCCAAGCAAGCTTTCAAAACCGGTGGCCAAGGGAACTCACACCTATAATATGCCATCTTTTTCATACTATCATCTGTCACAGGTGACGCCTCCATGGTCTTGAGCTCAATGGAAAAGTGCCAGTGTTGTTTTAGATCCCACCAAGATATGACAACGAACCCCACACGTCGATTCATGATGTTCAGAAATCCGTTGAAGAAATCTAATGGGTAGCCAGTAAGGTCATAGGTAACCTTGGACAACATGATCTTGTTCACCAATGTCCACTCTCCATCCACCCTCCGAAACACCTCCATCGTGTGGTCCATCATGGCGACGATGCGTGGCTCACCATCCCCACCATCGACGACAAAGAAGTCTTTGGTCCGGATGTGGCGATCCCAGCAGCTGTTGATGGTCTGTGACAACGCCGACGACGAGAACTTGTCGGTGCTGCCATTACAGGTGATCAACATCCCATCGACGTGAAAGTAACTCGAGCCCAGCACACGACCTAAGCATCGGCAGTGTGTGACCCTAGGATATAGCCTTGAAGCAATGAGGTCGATGGCCTTCTCACTCCACGTCAACTCCATAGCGCCGCCAGTGAACACTGTGGTATGTGCTACCTGATCGTCGTGACTGAAGAGTATGCACAAGATCCTGAAGTTTGACATGCCAATGCGCCCTCCGGCTGCATCTTCATCGCCGTCGACAAGGTAGGGACCGTACGTGCAATATAACATATTTGGCACCATCGAAATCCGGTGGTTGAGGGATGATCTTGTAGCGCTGCGTCAAAGGCTCACAGACGACTAAGTCAGGGAACACGCCAGGGAAGTAAGTCTGATGAATAATACACTCCGATTCCATCAGCAGGAGGCTGCCACGGCTGTCCAGGACATTCCATGACGGAGTGTCCTCGAATACCCAAGGAGGAGGAATTATGTTCATGTCTACTACGAAGTCGAGGGAGAAGCGGCGGACATCAACATCAATGGATGACGAGGGGACAAACCGTGCAACACGTGTGGAGACGTCGTAGTCATTGCAGTAGTCGCCGGCGACCAGGGGCCCGTGGAGGGAGCGGAAGCGGCGAAGGAAGCCTGAATCAGCGATGATGCGGCGCCATCTTCTGCATGTGGACGCGGCACGGATGAGATTGACGGGCGAATCGATCCGCTCCAGGATGAGAACCAGGGTGTCGTCCACGTCCATGGCTGCTAGCTCTGCGACTGCGTTTGCATTGAAAACCCTAGCGTGCTGGAATTGAGAATTGATCCCGTACGTCTTTATTGAACAATCCCAAGTGTCCACACGCTGCGTACGTCTTGGACTCGGATTTGGGCTCCAATGCGTGGTGCAGTACATGGTGGGCCGATGATGCGGCGCAGACTTCAGTCGGCATATAATGTGTCGGAAGTCTTTCTTTGATAAGATGAAACTCAATCATATAGAGAAATTCAATACTATTGGGTTGGGCGATGTACGGCATGTCACGAATTTAATACTATTCTCTGAAACATATTTCATATCGATTTAATTTTATTTATCATCCTATTAGATTTTTTTTATCATCCAATTCCTACGTTCCAAATCCTAAATCGTTCTAGTTTTATCATAAATCAACATAACTAAATATAGTAGTGTTTGACATGAAAATAAATCTCCTCGGTAGCAAGGCACAAATCTTCTTAGGAACAAGTTCTTGACAAAATACAAAGTTATAGAAGATTAGAGCATCTCCACCAGATATTATATCAAATCTCACATGCGTGAAAACTAGTATTTAATTTCAGAATCGGAGCTGCGCTCTTGTAGATCTCCTATCTCACCTTCTATGCCTATAATTTTTAAGATGTTTTCTTAAAGAAGCACCACTTTCTAGATACAACACTCTCTCTCTCCCCTATCTCGAAAGAAATTTAGAGCCTAAGTAGCACCTTAGGTCCAGGGTTGGAGCAACTACTGCAACATTTAACGGCGATTGTGTTTTTAGTTGGTAGGCGATGTTCCTGTCGGTATTGATGTGCATGTGGTGACTTCGAGAATCTCGAGAAGTTACTGACTCTGTCTATTAAGGTGCCCACAAATGTATGATTTGCATACATGTACTTATGGGGATGAGACGGCGAGTGTGAATGCGTTGTGCAATGTGAGCATCTGTGTTCAAATCATGTAGGAGTAATTCTGAAAAAAAAAAGTTTAGGTAATTTGGTATAATAGACCTCTCTTATATCGTAAATTGATTTTATGATACTCCCATAAAAGAACTTATAGGAGGTGCAACGTAAAAGATTTTTAAGGTTCTTTTTAATTAAAAAATTAATAAATTTCAAAATTAATATTGTGTTCAATAAAAAGCATACCTCTAATAACCCTATTACTGTTTTGAACACCGGTGACTATAATTCGAGTGATGTGTATTTAGACTCGGATGGTTAGCTAAGGTGGGCACAAAGCATTATCCTGGTTCAGATAGAACATCCCTAGGTCCAATCGTAGTGCTGATGATTACAAACATGCTCAAGTCTATAAGTGCCGGCGCGGAGTGCGCGTGTGTGTAGAGAAGGCAGGAGTGCACAAGAACTGCTTGAGTTCGAGTGAAAACTCTTCACCTAAAAGCCCAAAGGTCCCTCTATTTCAAGGGTAGAACCTCAAGGTACATGGTCGAGGATTGAGACAAAGGGATGGCAATGCTTCCTTGACGGCGACGCTTCCCTCTCTTACAATGTTCCGCTATCTTGGCACCACGGCTTGGGGGTCTGCCCTCACGTCGTCATGTCACGCCTCTTGTGGGCAGCGGCGGCATATCGTGTGCTTGGCCGCACCTTGTCGCCCCGCCGTGTCACTTGGCGCGTCGTGCGGCACCCTCCATCGTCTCCTAGTTGATCATCGTACGAGACATGAGGGTGGGGTGTCATCCGACTGACACAGGTTGTCGCGGCACGACCCTGCAAGACACCCTGGGGGCCGTGGTACGAGTCATATCAAATAGGTGGGGCCATGGTACTGGTACGAGTCATTCT
>JAENPR010002292.1:0-64303 GCA_018135685.1 Themeda triandra | reverse complement strand
CCGCCGAAAGCGCACAAACTCATCTCTCCTCTTCCCATCGATAATCCTCCCCGCATACCGGATATAGTCTTGACACGCCTCGCAAGGGAGGCGACCCGCCTTCTGATTCGCCTTCCTCCTAAGACCGCCAACCGTCCCCGCCTCATCAAGGCAGAGACGTACAGAGCCTGTGAGGTCTCTACCACACACCACGCAGGAGAGAAAACCGGATACAGCCTCGCCAACCGCCGCCGCCGCCGCCACCGCCGCCATGAACGCACAAGGTAAAGGGGACAAACCTATCCGATCCGATCTGACTGGGTTGCTAGGGTTCCCACGCTTGTTATATACTAATCCGTTCCAAATTGTAGTTCGTTTGACTTTTTTGACCACAACTTAATTGTCCACTGCCTTATTCAAAAATTGTGTCAAATATCATTTCTTTTGTCAGAGCTTCCTTTACTAATATAAGACATTCAAAAAATGACTTAAATTTAACCATATTTGCACTAATTTTTCGAATAAGACAGTGGTGGTTGGAAAGTTTCGAAAAAGTCAAACGAACTACAATTTGGAACGGAGGGAGTATATATATATGGCGGAGCAAGAGAAATTCATCCGCTATCGAAGCCCAGCCCATTACGGCCCAAGACCAGCGTTTATTATTCACTCCCTCGACGAATTATCACAACCGTCCAACTTTTCTCTACCCCTAATATGATTGAAATGGAATCGTTGACAGGCCTCCCAGCCACCGCGCCACCGCTCGCTCGCCACGCCCGGCTTCCAGCCGCCGCTCGCACGCTCGCTCGCTCACGACCGCGTGCCTCCTCCCAATCTCGTCTTCCCTCTCCGCAGCCACGACTCCGCCGACAGTCCTCCACCGCGCTCCACGCCGCCGCGACGCGACGCTGGTCGCTGGGCCTCCACCGCCGCCGGGCTTCCACGGCGGTCTTCTCCAGGCCGCTGGGCCTCCACTGCTGCCGGGAAGGTCGAGCGTCCGCAGCGCCCGCCTCTTCCGCGCCTTCTTCGACGAGCGGCCGCCGTCTGTCCGTCCGTCCGTCCGTCACAACCAGCGGCGACGGCGTCGCGGGGCTCTTCCCGAGCGTAATCGGCGCCCCCGTGGACCCCGCCGACTTCGGCCTCCACCGCTGGACCTCGCCCTCTGCAGCTGCTGCCACCAGGTGTGCCAATAATCCCTTCCCATCCATCCCTGTTGTGTGTGAAACCGAGCACCCAGACCTAACTTAAGCTAATTGGCTATTTGTATCCCCATCGATCTACACCAATCATGTGGATATTCTCATTTTCTTGCATGTGGATAGTTCGAAAAGGAATGGCTGGATTTTTATAGTTCAGTTATGAGCTATGGTGTTCAATGCCATCTCAATGTGTGAGGGCTGTCAGTACACCGCATCAGAAATTTTCAGTGCTATGGTGTTCAGTGTTATGAGCTATGGTGTTCAGTGCCATTTTCAGTTTTTGGGAGCAGCGTCGATGCTGACAATAGCGGAGTCCCTGCAAGAGTACCTAGCTTTAGTTTTCCCTTTGGTAAAATAACGAAATCTTTAGGCATACAATTCAGTTTAGTTTCAGTGAACATTTGCATGAAAGAAAAGAGGGGGGCCTAGCTTTAGTTTTTCCTTTGGTAAAATAACGAAATTTTTAGGCATACAGTTCGGTTTAGTTTCAGTGAACATTTGCATGAAAGAAAAGATCCAGTAGGCAAATTGTTGGCGCTAGCGCTCCTGAGGTAGTATTGGTGATGCACAGGAGGTCTAGGCTTGAAGACACGACGACGAACCGGCGGCGCCGTGCTCGGCGGGTTTAGCTACGGCAAGAGGATGACGATGAACAGGAAGTAGGGGGCCGGGTGCCCAAGGGAGACAATGTGTCTCAATCCCAGGCTAACCTTTCATTAGATGCAAATGTGGTTCACTTATACAGACTCGATAACTGACTTGTTATTCTTAGGAAAGCTAAACACATCTTGCAATGAAATATTCAAACGATTGACTCAATACTTAAGGACTACCACTAGTTGATAACTGACTTCCTAGTCGTGGCTTAGCCACTTTGCTCGGCTTCTGCTCTCTGCCTGCGGTGGTATACCTTGCCCACCATAACACAAATATGTCAGAGCTCTAATTTCACATTATATGGGAGTTGCTCTTATACTTGTTCTTAAGCTCATTCTCAGATTTAAGTTAGAGTTGATTCCGATATCATTTTACGCCATCAAATTGTTCTCTAATGAATACAGTCTTTTTTTTCACTTCGAGTGTAGAATGTGATACATACAGTACAGATACAGATGGGTAGAGTCCAAAGTGTGTGTATGAACATGCAACCCGGGCATAGCAAATAGCATGGTTGGCTCGTGTTATGGTTACAGGGGCGAGGGGAGGGGAGGTGAGCTGAGCCGATCAGCTGGGTGTTTTAGGATTGAAGAAAATTCTAGCTTCTGACCAGGATGAAAAAGGGCGATTCATCTGGGCATGGAGCCCTGACCTGTTAATCTGACCTGCGATTACCCTTTTAGAAAGGGAGATGCTTCAGGTACAGCCCCTTGAACGATACATATGGCTGGTGTTAAAATCTAGGGTACCAGAACATGCCCTTGATGCCTTGAGGATCAACTTCAAATCCCAAGTTCTTGTAGAAATCTATAACTGCAGCCAGCAAGAACAAGAAAGTGGAAATATAAACAACCGTTAGTCCATAGAAATACTGTAGTGTCGCAATTACTAATCATGATTCGAGATACGTCACAAAGTGCCAAGTTACTCACCATCTTAGTACACATTCAGCCGTGAGCCCTCACATGAGAAATATTTGGTCAATTGGTTGTTCTCCTGGCTACTTCAGTATTGCTTTGTAGCATACTTTTTTTTTATAAAGAAGAAAATATATTTGTAGTATTCTGCAAACTGAGGAAGCATACACCAAATGCAACCATTGAGCTAACTGTCATTTTACAGAACCATGGCACCAAACTTCAAAACATGAGCGGAAGGAATGTTCACATCTAATGAACGACATGTTTGTTTCACGGAACATATTTACAGATTTTGTAACGACATGTTTGCCTACAACGTCCTTGCATTATTCAGAGGATAAACATATTTAGAAATTTTGTTATGGGGATCAACATTCAAAACAAATTAGATTTGTCAAGGGAAGAAGAATTAAGTTCATTGACCATAACATAACACTGAAAAATATTGGGGTCGATGAAAGTCACCTTATCACATAAGGCTTGGAGATCATATAAATCAACATCTCCAGCTGAAGAAAATAAAATTTGTTCTGTGCTTCCGTCAGGTAGTATTCTTTCTAGAAGTAGTATTTCCACAGGGAAAGGTTCTTCCAGTTCAAGTGGTGCTGATGGTGGCTCTACTGTTTCTGTACTGTTGTTACTCAAATAAATTTCCATTTTTTGTCCACGAATGCAACACTATTGAATGTCCATCCTCATGAAAGCTGCTCAAATTGGAGCCACCATTATTAAAACTGCCAGTATGCAGTAAGAGTATGCCCACCCCTTCTAGGTGAATTTGTATTCGGATCTGATCCAATTACATTGTGCCTGTGGTTCTTTGTGCTTTGATCTGAATATTATCACTTTACAGCACCAAAACTGCCAGTATGCAGTAAGAGTTGACCCGGCGTATGAGAAAGTACATTTTGCACTATGTAGTACATGTAGAAGGAAAATCTTGCATGCTCAGTTCATTAGGGCAGTATGTGGGCTGCAAAAACTGCTACCAGAAGCGACAGATTGTGAACTTGTGAAGGCATCTTACTCCTAATGAAAATCGTGGGACATGTCCATTGCATACCTGTGTTGTGCTGTGAATATCTGACAACACATAGAAGTGTGGCCTTGCTATAGGAAGCAACTACAGAGTACAGACTGTGAAAACCTAAGAACAATATCACAGTAGTACCTGCTATCACTTGCATCACAGTAGATGTCAGTTTTAGAAGCCAAAATCCTTCTTTCTCATGGTAGCACAGTAGTACCAGCACTTGAAAATGGATAATATCAGTACTGATTTGTTTGTTTGATTGGATTAAAGATTTGTAGCTTCAGTTGAATAAAGAACAAGTCCAGGATGTTGCATTTAATTTTTTACTTAGAAAATCATGAATCCTATTTTCCTGCATCCCTTATTCTTAAAGGCTCTTTTGGCTGATTCTGAAAGAAGTAATGTTTTGAGAAGACTCAGCAAAGCAAATCAATATATCCTATTTCCTCAAGAGACAAGTTATTTTTGGTTCTCTCTTTCAAAAAACATATCATCGCATACTTAGCTATGTGATCTACGGTAGGATGAAAATGGGGAGTGGCTGAGAACCTGCCTATGCATTATGTGTTCTTGATTTTGCCTGAACCAGGTATCATCATGACAAATTTAGAAGCCAAAATCCTTCGGATGAGAGCACTTGAAAATGGCATATATTATCCTAATAAAAAATGGAATATTTGGAAAAGAGCACTTGAAAATGGATAATGGCTCTCTAACTGATATTGGCTTCACTTCAAAGGTTTCAGGAATTTGCCTTCATCTGATAAACAGGTTAGGTGCTCTTTTTCATTTCAAGCTTTGTTTTCCTCATTCAGATAAAAGGGCCATGATCCACCATTGTGCGAAATGAGCAGACTACCTGGACAGCTCCAGCACTGTGGACAACACATGGTTCAGCGGTCAATCTATGTTACTATTGTATTATTAGTATTATAACAGTTGGATCTTTAGACTATGATTTGCTTGCCCGAAGAAATGCATGATACATGGTACTCTGGCGTGGTATGGTAGTAGCCAGTAGTTCTGATGAAATCGATGAACAGGATGTGCTACAGCAGTACCAGTACATGACATGAATACATGATACATCTTGATTCTACTATTAGCCTCTTATGGTAATTCAGTGTGTTCCCTAAGTGTTGTGGAGCCTAACTGCAGAAACTAGGTCAGGCAATCGGAATCTGGAGCACTATGGTGAAGTGGCAATAATTTTATGTTCTTTTCTCTCATTAAATTATTTGTATGTTTCTCCTTTTGAAAAAAAAAATAGATTGGATAAATGATCTATTTGCTAATAGACCAGGTTCTTTCGTCATTCATATGCTTCTTCTCTTTAAAAATGTTAGATTGATAAATGATGTATTTGCTTATATACCACGTTATGTTGTCCTTCGTCAGCCTCCTCATATGTCCAGGACAGTGTTATTCACACACAGGTGCACAGGTGGGCATCAACAAGCAGCGTCGTCGAGCAAGATATGATGGGGATAGCCTTGCTTCTGATGGAAAACTCGTCGATTATTGGACATGGAGCACAACGCATTGGAAGATGAGGCTCGTCTTCTTCGCTGTTGGGTCCAGGACTCACCTCTCTGGCCCCTATGCATTCTCTTGTGGAGCTTCATTTTGTGGGAGCCTGATTGATTGGTGGTCAGTTGGAGGAAGTTTCTAAAGCACACCAGTGAAATTCTACGATGAATGTTTCTGCTGCTGCCATGAAACAAACTACCTCTGGCATCAGGCTACTAACTGTCATCTTCACATTCAGTTTAGCAAAATTTACTTGAATGGTTTTTTAGCTTAACATGCGACTCAGGGAGCCATATATGTGATTTTGGTATTTGTTCCTCATAATTAGCATTGTAATAAATTATAGGTTTGAGGTGGCTTCATTATTGTCTATTGTGCTGAATTTTGCATCACATTCTAATGTACACTTGGGCTGATAGGGGAGTTGCATTGCACAAAATGGATAAAATATTATGCAAAAGGCAAAATAGGAATGTTTCTGAGCCCACAGATAGGATGTGCTATTACACTGAAAGCCAGAGAGCATAATTCCACACTTGGTCATGAATGAATCTGAAAGGTCCCTTTTTCCTAAATTATTTCCTAAGATTTTTGTGCTATTTGAAAGCGGAAATCCAAGCTCATGTACCTTTATGTTGTTATATGAAAATATTATATTTCTGTTAATTGGTAACTTAATTGTAAATGAAATTCAGGTTTGAATGTTTCCCCTTTTATATGCCAACAGATACTGCAGTGTTGAATAGTTGGTGCAGAGTTGCGAAGTCATGAAATATATTGAAGGAAAGTCGGTATAACACCCATTGCAACGCACGGGTATTTACCTAGTCTCTCTATAATAAACGGAAACCGTCATGCCCGAGCGTCCGGACGGGACGGACGGGCGAATCCGCCCGCGCCACGCGGCTCCGGGGACATGGGCTTGTCTACTTTACATGCAGTTGATTGAGGGATTGAAACCTTCAAATAAATCAAGGGCTTGTCTACCTTACATGCAGTTGATTGAGGGACAACTCTCAACCGGTTGAAACCTTCAAATAAATCAACCGGCAATTGCATCAGACCATAGCCGGTTGACTTGGCTTCAATTCTCAACCGGTTGAGACTTGATGCCAAATCAACCGGATTTGGCAAAAAAAATCCAGATGATTAATCATGAGGCCAAAGCAATTAGGGTACATTTGACGCGGTTGATTTTATTGTTGCTCTCAACCGGCACATTTGACGCATTGGATGTGGCATGGGCGGCAGATTGCATTTTTTCGCTTTAGAATTGCGCTCGAGGAGGCCGAGAGGAGCGGACTGGTTTGCATGCAGAGAGAAAAAAGAGTGTGAGGCCCATGCACATGTGATGCGTGTGCGTCTAGAGGAATTTGACATATAATATAATGTTGATGTTGTTGTACCTGACATTTGTGAACAATTTGTGATATATTTATCTGATGGAATTAATAGAAAAATATTTCTAACTTTTTTTTGAAATTTTTGATATATATTTGCAGTGGCGAATCCAGCCATTAAGTTCACCGGGGTCATCACGTTTATACAGTGGGGTCAGCACCATTGATGAACTGTGGTGAACAGTAATTCTTCACTAATTTTGCCAAAGTCATCGGGGTCAGGTGACCCCGGTAAAATAGGCTAGATTATTTGTGTTATTCCCAATTGCCGGTTGATTTATTTGAAGGTTTCAACTGGTTGAGAGTTGTCCCTCAATCAACTGCATGTAAGGTAGACAAGCCCATGTCCCCGGAGCCGCGTGGCGCGGGCGCCCGTCCGTCCCGTCCGGACGCTCGGGCATGATGGTTTCCGTTTATTATAGAGAGACTAGGTAAATACCCGTGCGTTGCAACTGATGTTATACCGACTTTCCTTCAATATATTTCATGACTTCGCAACTATGCACCGACTATAGTATAGAATAGAATATATAAGATTAAAATTTATGTCTACAAATAAATATATTATGAATATATATTTTATAATAACTAATCTAATGATATAATTTTTCATATAATTTTAGTCGAGATTTATGAATTTTGACTCCTCAGGATATGAGAAGATTAAAAAAAACATCTCCAACAAACTTTAAAAATGACTCTTCAAATTTGGTAGTTCTCGATGCCACCTAATTCACTCTCTACTTTCTGATAGTCTACCTCACTTTCTTTTAATTCTACAGAGTTTGTTCAGCTTCTTGGTTTTAGAGTCTGTTGGAGTACTTAAATATTATTTTTTGTCAAATCTATCTTAGAGAGTAGCCAAATTATTAATTTGGCTTGTCTTTTTTTGCTCTAAAATCGCTATCGGGTGCAGTCGCAAATCGCAGGAAGATTTTACTAAACAAAATTGTAAAAGAAACCCATCAATTAAGATTAAGACGTATAATAAAGTTTGAAAAATCACCTCATAAAATCATCATTTTGATCTCTTTATTTAATCCTAAATTTGATCCGTTAGTCCTACGAGTCTAGAAGATGATACTACCAGGCACAGATTCGACCTCGAGTTTGCACGTAAAGACCGGAATTGACAACGTTGTCTAAAACGAAGCAGCGCAGCACTATTTTTTTAGTGGGTTTTTACCGTGGCGCTACCAGTACCCTTCGAAAGGTTTTCATTTCTAGAAGACAGGAGAAATTGATCCAGCGCTGCTTAACTAGAAGTGCTTAGTCACAGGTCGGTCTCAGAAACCACAGCATAGACGAGCAGTATCAAATCAGGCCGCTGGCACAGGACGGCAACTCCGCTCCATTCCTGATTCTACTACACCTACCAACCCTTGACGATCTGCCATGCATCAAGGCCCAACCCTTGACGATCTGCCATGCATCAAGGCACTGAGGGCGGCGCTACACTGTCAGGACGGCTACTGCTCCTGCCATTGCCGCCTGCGCCCACGTCCACCAGTAGCCCTGTTGACCACAGCCGGAAACAAACGAGGAGCACTTCATTAGGAACAGCATGAGCAATGAAATTTCAGCCACGGCAAACAACAAGAAGGTTAGTAGCCACGACAAAAGCAGTGGGGACACACTCGTCAGCACCCATTTGTACAGAAATTTCGGACTGCATCGGTGGTCCTGGTGCAAATGTGCAAGCGCTATGCAGCATGCAGGTACTGTACCTCCAACACTGCAGTGAAACTTCTAGATCTATATTATTGGTTTCTTCAGACACCAAATCGCATCATGCAGGTATGGACTATGGACTCGGAAATATGTGGTCAAAGTCATATCTTCGGTAGAAACACGAAAAGTAATTCAAAAGATATAGTATTTATGTAACACAAAAATGTTTGAAACTTGGCATATATATAGTGGATCCAGGTATGTAGCCACATACAGAAGTTTTTTTTTTGAAACAGAGAAGTGTATTTTTGAAATTAGTTTTCATGTTACATACATTATCCTGGTCTGAACAAATGAAGATCTTCAGATCATTCAGGGCAGGCATCCTTAAACTAAACAAAGACGCCATGTACGAAGGACATTGAAAAAGCGACAGCAGAATCGTGTTGATGGTGATTTAAGCGTCCACATCATCCTATCCACTTTGCCGATACGCAGGATGTGCACGCGCTGGGGATCAGGGAATATACAATTTGGTGTTGATCATGATTCAAGCAGCGAAATTTCTAATTCCACCGTCTAATGTCCGCACAGAATATAGTCAACCTACGACGATTACTTGGATGATGACCATTGCACGACATTCTCGAGCGCTAAAACAGCTAGTACGCCTGATGCAATCACCTGAAGTATCTTCTCCTTTTTCAGGAAGACGCCAACAGAACAGATAAAAAAAAGCCCCATGATCCCTACCAGCAAGAACAATTGGGGGATAGAGGGGCAGAATCAGAGCTCACCGGAGTGCCATGTGCCGAAGCCGAGATGTCGTAGTAGCCGCTGTTTCCGCCGCCGCTAATGTTCCCGCTGCTGCCATTGCTGCCGTTGACATTGCCGTTACCGCCGAACCCACCGCCGCCGTTGCCTGTACCAGTGCCGCCGTGACCGAAGGTGGAGTTGTCGCGCGGTAGCTTGAACGAGAGCTCGTACGCCGGCGTGCCGTCGGGCTTGAAGAGGCCGTAGTAGCGCTCGGACGCCAGGCCGGGCTTGAGGTTCTCGTTGAAGAGCGCGAACACGTAGGCGCGCAGCGGCGCCCCGGGCCTGAGCGGCGTGCCCTTGCCCTCGGCCACCAGCCGCATCGCGTTGCTGTTGTACCGCGCCGCATTCTGCGGCGTCGCGGCCGTCTCGTTGGCGGCGCCCGCGGAGGGCCAGCCGGTCTCCGAGACCCGCACCTCCACCACCCGCGACGCTGCGGCGTTGGCCGCCGCGATGGCGTGGTACACCGCGTCCACCTGCGCCACGAGGAGGTTGGGGTAGTGCAGCCTGGAGCCGGGGTCCTGCACGCCGGCGAAGCCCGGGTCGAGCAGCGCGTAGTCCAGCTGCACGCCCCTCGGGTCGCCGGAGTAGGCGAAGTAGGGATACGCGTTCACGAGGAACGGCGAGCCGGTCCTGGCGTGGTAGTCCAGGATGGGGCAGAGGTACGGGAGCAGGTCCCGGCGGAATGCCCCCGCCGAGGGCGGGTACGACGTACCCAGCACGCCGAGGTTGTGCGCCGTGGTGACGGTGATCTGCTTGTCGAGCCCCAGCGCGGCCACCGCGCCGTGCAGGGACTGCATCGCCGGGAGGAGCGTGCGCGACAGCGCGGAGCTGTTCGCGCCCGTGAGCACCTCGTTGCCTACGGCGAGCACGGCGATCTTCGTGTCCGGCAGGAAGGGGACGAGGTTCTCCTTGAGCCACCGCGCCGCGCCGCTCGGGTCGGCCACGGCGGCCAGGCACTCGTCGGGCACGCCGACGATGAGCTCCACCCCGGTCCGCGCGAACGCGCGCAGCACGGTGGGGTCGGCGTCGTACATCCGCACGCGGCCGATGCCGAGGTTCGCGAGCAGCGGCATCACGGACTGCGGCGGCGGGAGGTCGTTCCCCACGCGCCCGTAGTTGATGCCCAGCAGCGACGCCGACATGGCGTCCGAGGCCGGCGCCAGCGCCAGCGCGACCACAGCCGCGCACAGCGCCGCGGCGAGGCGAAAGCAACGGCGGTGGCGTTCCAGCCCCCAGCCGATCTGGAGCAGGCTGCACGGCGCCATTCCAGGAGCACGGGTGTGGTGACTGCGACTGCGAACAGATATCGCACGGATGGCGATCGATTGGAGGCTGGAGCGTGATGACGAGGAAGAAGTGGGAGGACCAGGACCCCCGCCCAGGCGCAGTCAGAAGCGTACAGTGCCCGGAGAAGGAAAGGGAGCGGCAGAAATGGTGAACTGTTACCGGCACGACACGTTGATGGTGCTCAGCAGGGGGTCCCAAAATCAGTGATACGGTGTCACACGAAATTTTGTACAGGGGCATGGCATATCGGTTACAGTACTAGCCTTGGGACGGGTGGAGTGGAATCCAATGGGCGACACGAGAGACCGTCACTCGTCTTGGGCTGCAGCGACTGTCGCAACGGCTGTATTTTGGGCGACGCTCCCCGCGCATGGAAAACGCTTGGTGCGTGGTCCACATGGAAGGCACGGCGGGCACGGTGGTCGACGGTGGTAGGTGGAACGTGAAGTGGCAGCCACTCTTCGCTAGTCGGACACTAGCAGCGCGCCGCCGATCACCCCGCCGTCTAGCCGTCCGGTTACTCTTTACTATTTTCCTACCATTAAATTTATGATATACTATCTGTAGGAGCATATTGCAACGGAAGTTTAAAGAAACTAACTATAGTAATAGCTGTCAATGCAAACTAAATAACTAAGAGGCAATATATAGCCAACGTGATCAAGATCAGGCATAATAGGCGTACAACCAAAAGTGTTTTCTCAAGCAATACGAACAAGAGAACACAAGCCGAATCTCAAATCATCATATTCAAAATAGAAGAACCCTATTTCCAGTTGCATGGGTGTTAATTTAGATGTTGATGATTTTGCCACTTTTGACTTGTTAAAGAACCTAGAAAGTGCTAGGGATGATTTATATAAGAAACAAATTAAACCTGATATCATAAGTCAAGCTGGAAATGAAACAGATGAACAATCTGATGGGGGGATTGAAAAATTGGAGGGGACTCAGGAAGAGCACTCTGATTTTGTATTGGTGGAATCTAGAAAAAAAGAAGAGAAAGAAGGAAAAGTATTATCACATCTCCCCATAGTAAGGGAAAGGTGAAGGATCAGGGAAGCCCTGTCCCACCAAAAAATAAGAGAGGGAGACCTAAGGGTACCCACTCAAAATCCAAACATAATCCATAAATAAAAAAATGTCGATGAATGGATTGATCTGGAATTGTAGGGGTCTGAGAAAAAAAAGGAGTTGCTACTTTCCTCAAAGATTTGATATATCAACATAACTTTGATTTTATTGGTCCGCAAGAGACCATGTTAAAAGATTGTAGTGATAAGATTCTGAAAAAATTTGATCCTCAACTTGATTATCTCCGGATGTCTAATCCTGCAATTGGTAGATCCGGGGGATTCTTATGGGTGTAAAGATTGAAAATTATGATGTTGGTGCTTTTCATCGAGGGGAATTCATGTTGCAACTTAATTTGTGGGACAAATTAAGGAGAGTAAAATGGAATCTGCTAGTAGTATATGGAGCTGCCCATGAGGATAAAAAGCTCCAATTCTTATCTGAGTTATCTCAATTTTGTTCCAAGAGTTCAGAACCACTTTTAATTGGTGGAGACTTCAATATCATAAGGTTTTCTCATGAGAGAAACAGGCAGCAAGGTGTGCAAAGACACTCTAATTTGTTTAATACTCTAATTGATTTTCATGAACTCAAAGAGATAGAGATGTGTGGTGGGGGGTATACTTGGTCTAACAATCAAGAAATACCTATCATGGAAAGGTTGGATAGAATTCTGGTAACAAAAGAATGGGAGGATATTTTCCCCCAAGTGGGGGTTAGAAAATTGCCTAGGGAAGTGTCTGATCACAACCCTCTGATTTTGTTTTTCTGGTATTCCTACTCATAATAGAAAGATAGAATTCAGATTTGAACTTAGTTGGTCATCCAATAGTGAATTCATCCCTATCTGCAGAAAATTTGGGACAAACCTTGCAATGCAAGGTCCTCCCCAGACGAAATTCAACAAAAATTGAAATTATTTAAACAATACTTTAAAGGGTGGGGTTTTAATCTACAAGGTGAATTGAGAAAGAAAAGGAAGGAGTTAAGTGAGGAGATTGGTGAATTAGAAGGAATTGAGGAATCTATTGGACTTAATGCCCAACAAATGATGAGAAAATTTTTGTTAGTTTAGGAAAATCTTTCCCTCTTAGAATGGCTGCTTAAGGGGGATAACAACACCAAATACTTTCATAGAATTGCTAGTGGTAGACAAAGAAAAAACAATATCTTATCTCTTGAAGATAATGATGGGGTCCTAATTGAAGGAAATGACAAACTTCTGGAACATGCCTCTAACTATTATTCTGAACTGTTTGGACCCACTTCAGCACATAATATCCATCTTAATGATGATATATTTGGGCTGATGTTGCCAAAGTTTCTGCAGAAGAGAACAAATCTCTATGTGGTCCTTTTTCAGAAAGTGAAGTAAAGAATGCCTTATTTCAAATGGAGAATAATAAAGCTGCAGGTCCTGACAAAATACCTATAGAGTTCTATCAATCTTGTTGGGACATTGTGAAAAAAGACATTATGTCGTTATTCAGTGATTTTCATAAAGGGGCTGTGGATATAAGCAGGATGAATTATGGGATAATTACCCTATTGCCTAAAGTGGCTGAAGCTTCAAAGATACAGCAGTTTAGACCAATATGTCTATTAAACTGCTTGTATAAATTGATTACCAAAACCCCGACCATGAGATTAGAAAAGGTGGTGAAAAGTTAATACATCAAAACCAAACTGCCTTTATGAAGAATAGGAATATTATGAGTGGTATTATGGTACTCCATGAAGTACTCCATAAAACTAAAATTAAGAAACAAGTTGGTGTTGTTTTGAAGTTGGACTTCGAAAAAGCTTATGACAAAGTCACCGGGATTTCTTTTTTGACTGTCTAAAAGCTAGAGGATTTTGTGACACTTGGTGTGGATGGATCAAAAAAGTGGTAACAGGAGGGACAGTGAGTGTGAAATTGAATAATATGATAGGGAAATATATTAAGAGCTATAAGGGAGTCGAGACAGGGGATCCCCTCTCTCCCATTCTATTCAACTTTGTAGCAGATGCTCTTACAAGGATGGTAATATCTGCACAAAAAAATGGTCTGTTCTATGGGCTCATTGATCACATTATTCCTAGAGGTGTAGCAATCCTCCAATATGCAGATGACACGATCATCTGCCTTAAAAATGATATTAAGGGTGCCAGAAATCTAAAGATGTTGTTGTATATGTATGAATTAATGGTCAGCCTAAAAATCAATTTCCATAAAAGTGAAATTCGACAATTAATGATGAGCAAGGGTGGGCTGAGTTTTATGCGTATATATTCACTTGTCAAATTGGGACATTTCCCATAAAATATCTTGAGTGCCAAATCAGCCCAAGTAGGCTTCGTGTTAAGGATTGGCTACTGGGCTGAAAAAAGTGGGAAAAATTAAGTGTATGGCAAGGAAGTTGTATGTCAATTGCCGGAAGAACCATGTTGATTAATTCCAAGTTAAGTAATGCTCCCATATACCACATGTCCATATATCTTCTACCCAAAACTATTGTCGACAAGATGGACAAGTTGAGGAGAAGATTTTTTGGCAAGGTGGAGGGACAAAAAGAAATACCATCTTTTGAGGTGGACAAAAATATGCAAAAATAAAAAGAAAGGTGGATTGGGCATTAAGGATATCGAAAGATGAATATAAGTCTCTTAAGTAAATGGTGGTGGAAACTTGAAACTGAAAATGGTTTGTATGCACCATAATTAGATTTAAATATCTAAATGGTAAGCAGATTTGTAATGTGACTCATAGACAAGTACGATTCAGCTATGTGGTATGACTTGTTAAAAATCAAATCAGATATCTTCAAGGCAGAAAAAAAATTATTCATAATGGTGAAGGCACTGCCTTGTGGAAAGACTCATGGATGTTTGATACACCATTGTGTGAACTGATGCCGATCTTTTCAAAATTTGTGAAAACCAGGATAGTTCAATCAAAGATGCAAAAGTTGATATAGAACACATAACCTTTACTAGATGGTTGGTGGATGACTTGAAAAAGTCTTGGGATCTTATATGTGAAAGATTACTCAATATGCAATTATATAATGATAAAGATGCTTTGTTCTCGGAGGCTTAGTGAGAATGGTAAATTCTCAAGAAAGTCAATGTATAAAGCATTGACAAAAAATGAGGCTGGACCTTTCCACAGTAAGATTTGGAAGGGAAAAATACCAGCCAAAGTGAAAATCTTTCTATGGCTGTTAATGAATAATGCTGTGCTAACAAAGGACAATCTGATCAAAAGGAATTGGGTTGGTTCCTCAGCATGTTGCTTTTGTAATGAAATTGAATCCATCAATCACTTGTTTTTTGACTGTAACACTGCCAGAGCAGTTTGGGCAATCGTGGCTAAGGCCATTGGTGCAAATAATATACCTAGGAATTTGAGCCAATGTTGGACATGGTGTAAACATTGGCTCCCGATGGGTAATCAATTTCATACGTTGGGTATTGAAGCTATATGCTGGGCCATATGGAAAACTCGTAACTCAGTTTGTTTTGAAGAAAAAATCTTGTCAGACCCAACCTCCATCGTCTGTTTTGCTTGCTCGCTGATGGGCTATTGGGCAGGCTTATTCGTTGAGGAGGACAAGGAGACAATCCTGGAAGGTGTGGCCGTGATGATGAACATTGCAACAGAGCTGGCGACGAAGAAGAGGAAGATGGGTCAACTTCTGCTGATGGGTGCTGATCAAGACCAAGTCTGAAGCAGCAATGACGCGCGAGGCAAGAAGGGCGCAAAGAGTAGCTGATCTTCATCAACGTTCAATCTACAAAAAGTTCTATCTTCTTTCTGCTATCAGATGATCAGGAAGGCCTGATGAAGGTTGCTGTGAAAAACTTTTGTAATCCCTTTTAATACTCTGAACTGGTCTTGTGCTGTGCTTCCTTGTAAACTCTGAACACGGTATTTTTGTTAGCAATAATGGAAATGGGGGATGGCCCTCGTGTCGAAAAAAAAATAGAAGAACCTCCTTCCAATTTACTATAGCGAAAGTGAAATTATGTAACTTGGCAAAAACAAACTTAATGATACAGGTAGTGAATACACTGCCGGTCAACTTAGAGTCGTCCCGACAACTTGAAGGGCTAGCAGGATGGAGTTGGACGGCCATGGCCTTGGTCGTCCATGTCGTAATTAAGAAGATGAAGTTTTTGTGAAAACATCCCTTTAGTTTTACTTAATAAACATGTAGTCGTTCATTTAAACAAATATTCATGGTTTAGTCTTTAGCACTTAAAAAAAGGTTCCTGCAACTATGAATTTTTTGTTGTCTTACAATCTTACTAAAGGCGTGAACTTGTTTTCATTGCGTTCATTGTTAATTTAGCCTCAATGTTTGTTGTATGACATGTTTTGAATCATATATGAAATTTATTAATGAATGATTATTTAAATGTGTTTCCAATATAAATGAAAACTAGGTTTATATCCCTCTCTTTCATATAAGAAAACGAGAATTTAACTAGTGCATAAATGTGTTTCCAATTATAATATGCTTAATTTTTCACTTAAATATTGTTCAATTTAATTACAATTTATGCATTCATGCGTCTTAATGAAGTGGTGAGAATTTCTTATGCCTTAGCAAGAGAGAAGATAAGATCTTGAGATTCTAGCATGCGTCCCTCTTTTTTTGCAAGTGTGCCGGTTTATCACATGACTGATTACATATGGTTAAGGTCCTGTTGGATGTTATTGTATTAAGAAACCATAATATATGGAAATTGTAGTTTTAGAACCATTGATGTCTAAAATCGTGGTTTAAAAAAAGAGGTCTAGAGTGAGTGCGAGGTAAACCATCATAAAAATTATAGCTAACACCCTTTTTTTGAGCAAGAGCTAACATCTAATTGTCAGTATAGAAGGTTCCATCATCCTGAAAATTGACAGCGTTGCCAGTTTGGCACCACTTCAGGCCATCAGGCCGGCCTGCGGATGTTAACACGCTTCCGATCAGTTACAGGGACTCATGTAGGAGCAAAATGGGCTTCTACTCAATTTAGCCCATCTTTCTCTATGTACTGTTTGTTCCTCCACCGATTTAGTTTGGGCCCCAAACGATCAAGCTAGTTCGGTCCACAGTATATAGCCCGTTTCGCAATGGTGCTTTCTGGATCGTAATGGGCACAAACTTTCGTTAAAGGTTGGGCCATAAGAAAACGGGTCTAACAGGTTTAACAGATTAAACTCTATGATTCTTCTAAACGAATAATGATAACCCCATAAGATCGTCTAAAAAAATGTCCTCTGTTTGAGCACTTACCGAAAAGTCGCTAAAAAGTATTGTTCTCTGATTTGTTGTGAGAGAAAAACATTGTAGCATGGCTAATAAACAAGGCTAATAAGTTCAAACGAATATGACCACGGCGCTTCAAGTAATCTCATCCACAATCTTTACTAAGTACTAGGCAACTGTAAGTACAGCTACTAGTTCTGCCTCTTGAGCAAAAATGCTGATTAAGCTGCTCGATTTCTCTGTTACTTAATGACATGTATTGCTGGCTTGGTTAGAGAGCCATTATGAAACGATTAGTACGTTGGCATTAAAATTTGCAGGTGAGGGCCGCTGCCCAGTCAATCATCAATCACCCTCACATCAGCGGTGACAGTTTTCGCTGTTCACTTCGCTCCCGACACCGAGCCAACAATTGCTGACATAAAAATTCAGTGCCATGCCCGTTGCCGTGCAAACAGCAAACCAGCACCAGCAATAGTACTGTAGATCCTGCAGCTGAATGGCCCTAAAATCCAAGACGCACAGCTGAGACTGTGGGTGCACAGCTCGTTCAATCAGCAGAGAAAAGACAGTTAAATATCTGAAGAATAAATATCTTCAGTTAAAACAAAGTAAAACTGCATGCTCTAAAAAGATCTCATGATTCATGGACCCCTCTGATTATCATTTTGCACACATGTTTTTTTTCGAACGACACATGGTTTATAACTTACTAATCCTGATAAATCCGTTTCTTGCTCCTAAACGAACAATCACTGTTTACCTACAGTCCTCTCAATCAGATCAAGTGTCATCTGAAACTTGCAGTTCGGAGAAGCACATCAATACATAAAACTGGAACTGACAGTGTGTACTGATGTATTATATTCTGTTCATACTACTCACGTGTGGACACCGATATACAGCCACAGCAGCAGAACTTCATCACCACAATTTTTCTTTGTGCTGATCCAGTCTTTAAGAAAAGGTTTAATCTGTTGGAACAAGCCCATCAGGTTTTTTTTTTTTTTTTTTTTTTTTGAGATTACATCAGTTGATTAGCAGCCTTTCGTTGTGACGGCCATTAGTTAGAGCGTTCCAATCTCGAAAACGCTTCAGAATGGAATCGTGCACTTCGAATCATTCTCTATTCATGCAGGACGAGAGGAACAAGTTGTGTTGTTTACTGGAGTACTACTGCTCTTAATAAGAAGGTTTATGTCTGACAGAAGTTCGTCCAACAACCAAAGATTCGTGCGCCCGCCGTCCCCCTTGATTGCCGTTTAAGAACAGAATTTTCCTGATTAAACTTTAAGACTTGCGATGGTTGACTCCATCCAAAGTGTGACATGTTAAAAACGCGTTTAACGGCGTGCTCTTAAAAAAAAAATGTGACATGTTGACTGTCGGTCATCGTTTTCTGACTAAATGATTACCCCCCTCTGTTGAGTCAGCTTGTAAGATGTAGTACCACGCCACGTAGCAACGGCCATGCCCGGCAGCACGTACGGTGGACACAGACACTGTGACGCACGGCGGTGGTACATGCATACTGGCTCCCAGACCAGACCCGTGTGCGGCTGCGACGCCGACGGCAGCTCTCGTCGTCGTGCCACGCTTGTTCACCGGACCCCTTTATCCGAGGTGAATCGAAGAACAGACAGCGGCACAGCGTTGCCGTGCTGGCGTAGCATGGCGATGCCAGTACGCGTGCCGGCCGTTCTGCCTGATGATGAAGGAGAAACCCAATTCTGCCTGATGATGAAGGAGAAACCCAAGCTCGACCGGTTTTGGCTGCCATCTGCCGAAGCCGAAGGAAAGGTGCTCGGTGTTCGACCGTTCCAACGACATCGCCGCCGGGCACCGACACTAGCTTGCGGTAGAAAACACACCGACATGGCGACATGAGAGCTGGTAGAGAAAGAGGACGGAGACTACTGCACAAAACAACCTACCCCACCTGCCAGCCATGTCGTCCTGTGCGTGGCGTGATCTCCCGTGCATCGTACTAACGCCGCAGGAGCCAATAAGCTAACCGTTTATACTAATTTCTAAGTCCGTGAACTGATCTTTTCAGCAGACCACGTTTTCGTGAACAATCTTCCTGCCGTCCAGGATATAGCGCAGTTGGCAGCGCCCCAATGACGGTAGAAAGCTAAAGCTTGCGTCATGAATTCATTCATGACTACAGTACATTTGGACTAGTGATTGGGATCCTCAGTCAGAATCCTCGCACCGCACGACGGACGTCCCAACGGAAGGGAGGAGGGGGCGTCCATGTCCGTCCATGTCCGTCTGGGCATGCAACTGGCCACACCGTGTCAATCGCACAAGGCGCGAATTATGTTTTGGGGGGGGGGGGGGGGGGGGGGGGCGCTCTCGCGAAGCGAGTAGAAACCGCTCTTCGTAGTACCGTACCCAACTTTTCCCCTTCTAGCCTCCGCCGCCGTCCTCCGCCGCTCGGCCCTGCCTCCCCTGCGTCCCGCCGGGGGTAGAGCAGGTGGGTCGGCCCCCGCTCCTCCTTCCCCGTTTTCCCTCTCTCCTTCCCCTTGTAAAATCCCTTTTAATCTCGCATGAACTACTACCGGGAGCTTGCCGCCGACGCCGTCATCGCAATCATCGTCTTCATCTTCGTCACCGGCGTCGTCGCTTCCCAGGTCAGAATAAACGCCCTTTCGTCCGCCTCCACTTCCACCAGCGCGTGCTGCTCCGCCCTGCCTCCACCTCCATTTGCCCCGCTACTTCCTCCGCCGCTTCCACCTATGCTTCTCCACCCACCTCGATCCAGGCATCCTTGAATCCTGCAGATCCAGAGACAAATCAGGCAACCCTACATTTGGTGATGGCTCGACGAGCTCGCTTCCACTGGGGATTTGACATCGAGCTTCATCCTCAATCTCCGGCGACGGCACTACTTCAATCTTTCGGTCGCCTGGAGTGTTCCTCCTCATCGGCTCCGTCGCCCCATCATCAACCGACGCCTAGTGCGGTCTTCCATCCGGGTGTAAGCGCCTCTGGCGCCCCTACGGCCCCTCGTCGGCGCGCCCGTCGTCGTCTTCACCGCCGATGTAGTCGTCGTTCTTATCTGGTCTTTGGACCTTGTTGTAATTTGGTTCTCTTCCGAGGACCTTTGTGTAAAAGGGATGCTTAATATAATATATCGTTTGTTTTTGTAAAAAAAAAATCGCAAAAGGCGCGGCGGTAGCCGCGGCTAGCCCCCCGCTGACGACACCCGGCCGGCCGGCGGGCGCCGCGCGGCGGCCCCGGCATGGCGTTGTTGTCTGCGAGATGATTGTCTTCGTTTCACATCGCTGTCGCACGCTCGCATCGATCTCTGACTCTGACACGACATTTACTCGCCAACAGACTGCGAATGTAGTAGCGTGTCACGCTCGTGGAAAGGTGACTGTAGAGTCTCACCGCTGCCTCCTGCAAGAGCGTCTGTCGGCAGTGGCACACGAGGAGGGTCTCGGAACTCGGACGGCTCGGAGCAGGAAGCCGACGCACGGGCATCGCCTTGTCGCGGCGTCGTACATGTCCGGCCGGACGGTTCTTGCACAGCTGCATGCGTGAGCGGTCATTCGTAAGCACCAGGAGGCAAACAGTTTCGTCCCAAGATCGCCTTAGATTTTCCTGAAGAAGAACGAAGAGTACCGGAGTAGCACTCACACTTTCAGATGGGATTATATATGCAGCGCAAACAAATCTGGGTTATTTGTCATGAATGTGATCTCTCCTGGACACGGGAGAAGGTTTGCTGTCGATGTCCACAGAGGCATCTGGTATAGTAGTAGTCCCTAAATGTCACATATTAGATTCTTCAATGAACCTTGAAGTAATATATACCCCGTAGTAAGACAGAAAATCTGCTTCTTTTACAAGACTAGTCACATAAGACCTTTCAGATCGAGTGATAGACCGTTGCATACTTGCACGAGTGAGACGGGCCCAACAAACTAGTGTGTCCATCTTACCCAAACTTCCCAATCATCAAGTTGGTTACAGACTACCAGATTTTGGCGCCAAGGTGAGCTGGTTCAGTCAGTCTCCCCTTTAAGCATGACTAAACAACTCGCATTGAAGGCATCGAGCAGCCGTAACGATGTTGCTTTGGGTCAAGTCGAAGCACCAGGTACGGTGGTGCTCCGTGCAGTTCGAAACACAAGTTCTCCGATGACACACTTGCGAGTTGGATTGTGTAAAAGACGTACCAGCACACACCTCGAAACACTACTCACGTACTAGTGTCTACTGAAAGAAACGCACGCTTTTTTCATCAGAGATCAGAGATGCTATTTACCGATGCTGAAATGCAGTTCTTTTCCATTCCACGCGCCGAGCTCGCTGATTTCCTGTCCGTCCAGCCGCCAGCGGCAGATCGCCAGCGACGGCCGGGGGACCCCTCTGGCCCCAGCCACGGGTGAAGGTCGGATGTTGCCAAACACGCGTCTCGGAAAATTTATGGCACACAGCGACTTTTGGGTGAGTTTCTTGGCGTTCACGCACGCGCGCCGGCGAGCGAAGCACACGAGTGCCGGGCCCGGCGAGCGGCGAGCTTCGTCCTCGATCCCGTGATCGATGCCAAACAGTTTCGCCGTTAAGCTAGTAGTACTAACCATCGACTCTGTTCGTTCGCATGGGGCCTCATAGGCGCCTACGTGTCAAAGTTTGGCCTTCGTTGCCACCGGCATAGAGATGGACACATACGATACACACTCGTTTTCTATAGCAAAACCCGGGCCGTGCCTGCGTTCTGCAGTGGCGTCCTTCGTTTTCGTGGCGCTGTTCTTCATGGCCACCACAATCCACGCGTGGGCGTCGCCACTACTAGACTCAAGCATTTTGACGAGTGTAATTATACTCGGCAAAGAGCCGTTTGCACTCGGCAAAGTACAATGGTAAAAAAAATTTCGGCAAAAGTACTTTGCCGAGTGCCATTTATCGGGGCACTTGGCAAAGCATTGCCGAGTGCTAAGAAGGCACTCGACAATATTTTTGGGAAAAAGAAAACCCGCTAAACCCATCGGCCGCCGCCGACGCTCCCCTCGCTAGTGGCGTGCTTGAGGAGAGAGGGCCGCAGCTCGTCGTCGTCGCCGCCGCCAACGGCCACGCGGGCCCCTCCGGCTCATCGCGCACGCGGTTTGTCGCACCTCGTCGTCGGCGGGCCGCCGAGAGGGCGTCGGTCGTGGAGGGCACCGATCGGGAGGGTCGGGGCCGGAGGGGCGCCGCCCGGGGAGGGGCACTGGAGATGGGGAGGGCGCCGGATCGATGGAGATGGGGATGGGAATGGGAAGGGAGAGAGAGGGGAGAGAGCACCACCGGTCGGTGGAAGAGGGGAGTGGGAGAGTGAGAGGTTAGAGTTAGGTTTTAGGTTATATAGTGGAGTGGCCGAGTGGGCCTTTAGGCGGCACTCGGCAAAGGGAGGATTCTCTTTTTTTTTTAAAAAAACTAAAACTAAAATATAGTTTTTGTTTGACAAGATGACATCAAATGAAAAAGTTGTCAACTATAGAGTTTCATAACTTTTTGAGATCTATAAAGTTTATTTTAGGTGTTTTTCTATTCGAGGTAGCTTAAAAAAATTAAAATTCGAACAAGTTTTGCATGACAAGATGAACTCTATTAAAATAATCAACTACAACATTCTGTAACTTGGCAAGATCTAAAAAAAAATCGTTGTTTGTTCATTTAATCATCTGACATGGTGGTTCTATATTGTTCACAAATCTTATATCTTTGTCTCGTTGTTTCATGAAACTTAGAGGGAGATATAGATTTTGTGAACTATCAATTTGTCAAATGAAGAAACGATCAAAATAAATTTTGTAGATCTTAAGAAGCTATACACTTTTGTAGTACCAAATCATTTCATTTAAGTTAATTTAGTGCCTCAAAATATATTTTTAAAAAACTTTTTTGTCGAGTGCCGAGACTTTGCCGAGTGTCTAGCACTCCCTAGCACTCGGCAAAGAGGGCTTTGCCGAGTGCAATTATTTTACCGAGTGCATGATATTTGGCACTCGGCAAAGAGCTTTGTACTTGGCAAAGTCCCAGTTTCTAGTAGTGCGCCGCTGCTGCTACCACCACCGGTGGCGGCACTGCCAGTTCCCCTGGCCCCATCATGTCGACAACAACAAAGAAGTTTGTCTATTTGTTCCATTTACATTTCACTTTACACCATTTTCTTCCTGTTTTTACAAAATAACATAAATGCTAAAAAAACATGAGAATAGAGCTGAAATTAAGAAAGTTGTTAAATTTCATTCGTAAGAAATATTGCTAACTTTTCTTGCGACGTTCGTGGCCCTTGGATCATCATCCAAGGGTTAGATCTGTTATTTGCTTTGATTATAGATTTTGATATATTTTATTACAGATCACAAGAGACAAATTTTCTATGAAAGAACAAGGACAAATAAAATATGTGTGTTAGCACAAATAACAAAATAACAGATTTTAACATATTTTAGCACAAATTATAAGAGCCAATTCTTCCTATAAAAGGACAAGGGCAAATAAGAGGTGTTTGTTGTCCCAAATCACAATTAAAAAGTTCAAGATGTTTTAGCATAAAACACAACCTGGCGCACGCATCACAAAGCGCATCGAACAGAGAAGCCGTCGCAAGAGAGAGGATACTGATTTCTTACGACAGAAGGTTAGGAAAAACATGAAATAAAATAGTAGAGTAAAAATCATGACACATACTCTCACCGTCCCAAATTATAAGTCACTCCAAAAATCTTAGAGAATCAAAGCATCTTAAATTTGACCAAATTGATATGATAAGATAATAACATTTATGATGTCAACTAAGTACTATTAGAGACCTATTTACTTATTGTGTACCTATTTGATTTTATAAATCATCATAGTTTTCTTTATACTTTTGGTCAAATTTGAAAAAATTTGACTTTTCAAAATTGTTGGAATTATTTATAATTTAAAATGGCAGGAGTATTTGTTTTACAGTTTCATTGACAACGGTTGATTGTAATGGAAACGAAACCTTAATAATTCCATACATACAATGAACATAGAATCCTCAGTGAAGAGTGAAGATTTCACTAAACTATAATAACAACCACAAAAACAATAAGATAAACATAAATATATACTCACGTTGGTTGGTTATATTAGACCACACTATCTATGTTTGTGGCCCCTTGAGAAGAAGAGGGCCCCGCTGCCGTACCACTTGTGCTTGCGTTTCTATGGAACAAACCACCATTCTTCATGTATATCATCATAAGGGTAATCTTGGTCATGATCTCACCACCACCATCCGTCAGCTGTTTGGCATGATACTTCTCGTTGCAAAAGTAGGCCGTGTAGCACAGCATCTCCGCCCACACCTCAAAGAGCATGTTTAGAACGACTTCATATTGAAATTTGTTTAGGACTTTACCATTAACTGAGAATGTTGTTTCTGTTTCTGTTTGCCCCGTGATGATGTCATTATTGCCATCGACTCTTTCCTCCCTTTGTTGTCTCTGTTTCTTCCGTGATCTCTTTACCGTCGTCGAGTCATTTTTCTTCTCTTTGGGCGGTGTGGCCGTGATGTGGATCAGCTTTGCCGCAAGCTGACATGCTCTGTCCAGTGTAGTATTCACGGAACTCTGAGCAGCAGCACCAGTTTTCGGTTGAAATGGAGTTCCTTTCACCAAAGCATCCTCCTGTTTCAGTATGGCATCGAGCAGAAACTTCTCAGCCCAGTCGATGGAGTAACCGCTGTAACTATTGAGACGATGAGCAACGGCATCGGAGCACAGCTGGACATATGCCTGGCGACTAATAGGGTAAGGGAGCATGTAGGGACGAGCAGCCAGCAGGAAAAACATGTAATCGGCGAGAGCCAGTGCTGCTTGTCCTCGTGCCTGAGTATTAAAGTAGGATCTGGTGGTGATGCACCAGCGCGTGTAGACATGAGTAGCGATGTGCCACACAAGAATTCTCTCATCCAGTTTCAACTCATCCTTCGTCCAGATCAACGTGACCAGTTGTTCGTCATTATTCATACTTCTCCGTACGGCATTCAGACCATGTGATTTCGTGATGTCTTCAGATCTGGACTTTAGTACTTGCAACACCTCCAGAAGGGCACGTGTCGGGATCTCGGTGGACCAGGAGTAGAGATTGGAGTCCCACCAGTCCTCCACTCCCATCCCTTTTGCCATCTTCCTGCATCTGCTGTTTTGCCAGCGATGCATTATCAGGTCAATAAAGCTGTGTTGCCGCATGCGGCGGTGTGTTTCACTTCCTAAAAGTACCTCCGTTACTCCAGTGACAACAGCTTCAACTCCCAAAACCATGTCACCAATGTTATTCCAACCCTTACCATACAGCAGGACGGCTGTCCACTTGGAGAAGATGGCTCTCAGCACTGACATGGTCTCCAGGACGACTGCACCAGTGAGCAAAACATAGGTGATAGTGACATCTTCTCTTTTGTAGTCTTTGATGTCGTGGCTCGTCGCTGATGAACTGAACAGAGCAAGTGCGGCAACTGTGAAAGGCAGCGAGATGAGGACACGGCCGGACAAGCCGTACCATGTGTGCACCATAGCAGCCTTGGTGTACAGCAGGTCGTACATCATTGACAGCTGCATCTCCACCACCCGGAACATATCCTTTGCTTCAGGTACCTTATTATTATCCAATTCATTGCTGATTTGCACGTAGCTTGTCGGCCCCTCGAACATTTGCTTGGGAACATCCAACAGTGAGTAAGCTACGATTAGTTCTTCATTCCATGAGGTGATGGCTAAGTCCGACTCACCAGCAGTGCGAGAAACTGAAATCTTGTCACAGCTCCTGGCGGATAGACTGCTACTGGCACAACTGTCAGCGCGCTTCAGCGCCCATATCCTTTCCCCGTACTTGAGAAGCCCAACCACAAACATGAGGATGGCAGCAAAACAGACCTTGGACGGTTGGGAGAGGATGGAAGACACGTACAATACGTAGCCAGCTGCCCCGACCTGTAGCACGAAAGTCTGCAGGTGACGCAGCCACAGCCGGTTGTCCTCGATGGCATAGGCCGTGATGTTGTCCTGCCCACCCAGGTGCACCAGCAGCAACGGCGCCCATAGAACCATCAGGTGGTGCTCAGGCAACCTGCACACCACGGACATGTGGCCCAGGGCGTATATGGCCGTCGTATCCGCCAGCATGTATGCTGACCAGATGACCAACTTTAGGAGCACCCAGTCTTTGCGTCGACGGATATCGGCTGACAACAGGAGCGTCACCTGCACGGCGAAGCTCAGCAGCACCATAAACTGGATCCCCCATCCAGTCCAGAACACCACTACCGGCTCCAATCCTGCAACCATTTTTCTCTGCCGAGTCAAACAGATAGACAGACACAGGGAGAAGGTGAGTACTTCAAGTGATCCAACTTGCAAGAAAGTTAATTAATAGCACAAACGCATGCCAAACAACTACTTTCACCGTCTCAAATTTTAAGTCATTCCAACAATCTTAAAGAGTCAAAGCATCTCAACTTTAATAAAAAAATTCAAAATTTATACAATAAGATAATAACAATTATGATGCACCACCTAAGCATCATTAGATTTTTTGTTAACTATATTTTTCTAGTATACTTAGTTGATGTCATAAATCTTCTTAGTTTTGTCAAACTTAAAATGTTCTTGAAATTACTTACAATTTGAGACAGATGGAGTACTTTGATCCCTCCAGAACAGTTTATTTATTATTAGACGCGTGCACATGCCAATGTTGTTCCAACCTAGATTACCATTTTTTGTTAATTATTTCATCAATAATTATTAAATACAAACATCACACGGTTACAGTTATAGTCAGAATGTACCTACAATAATTGTAGGTTTATTATAATAGTATAATTTTTTGGGAACCATGCCACGAGATTGTGCTAGCTTCATTATATGGAAGAGAGCTTTACATCCCTGCTAACCATGATAGCAGAAGCCTAGTCTTGAGCTATTTTTTTGGTGAAACAGGAGGGGTTGCCCCCCTACTGACTTTTTTCAAAGTGGTTGCCTACTCTTGAGCTACAGACGCTGAATGTTGTTTCACCCCTGTCAAAATCTTGATGGATGCCTCCTCCTTGATTTTTCAAACAATACCATGACGCTTTGTTTATTGTGTCAAAAAAAAACTTCAATTTCTTTCTCTCCAACCCTTTAGTGGGTTTTGGGGAATTAAATTGTAACATGGTTAAATGTCTGATATATCCGCAAGTGTTGAGCAGTGATTTGTTTATATTCCATATACTTGATATATAAATATACTGTATAAATTGAAGTGTATTAAGGGTTCAACAAAAAAGGCATTTTGGATGTATTCCATTGTTAGCGGTCCTTATCGCACATTTTAAGACCGCCAATGAGGATATAAAATCTACCCAAACTTAGCAAATAGGGCTTTGCACTAACATATTCCACGAGTTTCGGTGATTGTCGCTTGCAGGAAGGCAACTCCAGAAATGCACACAAATGGGCCAAGAAACATAAGAAAACCATGAATAAGAAGGTGGCCCATTTACCCGACAAACATGGGCCAAAAAGCCCAACATAAACCCAAGAGGTGGAAGACCAAAACTCGGTCCAACTCCATCTCGGGCTGGATGAGTGGGCCTCGGTAAACAGGCCATATCTCACACATACGGACTCCGATTCGGTGCAAACAAATATGCGTTGGAAAGCTATCGACGAGGCCCATCCACTCACCAAATTTCAGCCCAAACGGCCCTGGAGCTGGCGCGCTCGCGCCAGGGCGCGGCCGCCGCCTACGGCCGCCAAACCAGACCCACTTTTGCAGGTCGGTGCATTAACTCGCTGGGAGGTCGGTTCTGGGGTGCATCCAGGTGTGTTGTACCTCAAACCGACGTTGGGAGGTCGGTTTCCACCTTTCATATTGGGATGGCACATTTGCAAGTAGCCCCCTCCTCTCTAGATATAAAAGGGGCTCTTTTCTCTTCATTCACCATCAAGCATTCAAAGGAGAAAGAGCACCATACTAGAGCTTCATTCCAAAGGGCTATGCCCTAGTAGCTATAGAGTTAGAGAGAGAGATGTGAGGGAAGAGAGCGGGGAAGCGCCGGGCTTGTCGGTGTCTCCCCGACCTTGTACCTCTGCGGATATTCTACTCGGCTCCCTAACGGGATCTTGGCTAAGTAAGTATTCGTGTTTCTTATAGTCTTTTGTGTCTTTTGTTTAGTTGAGCTTTACCATGCTTGTTTGCGGGTTCGTCGTCCGTCCTTGGGGCGGATGCTCTAGTAGAGGGCCCCTGATAGAGACGGGTCACCCTGTACGACGCTAGAGCAGTAGTCGCTAGTGTAGACGTGGTGTCTAGGCTAGAGGCTGCCTTCGTTTGCCTCGTGCCCCACGGTTGAGGTGGTAGGCGGCAGGTGGTGACAACCCTGTCCGTCCCTTGTAATCCCCCACGTCCGGGTACGGCGTAGAGCTACAGGCCGGCATCACTTGGCAGACCAGGTGCGATCCGGTGCCCGAAGTGAGCAAGTAGAAGTATTGTATCGCTAAGCTTAGGACCCTAAAGCTATAGGAATCCATCTCAACCACCCTTTCTATCTCTACCCTTGTGTTGTTCCATGGACGAATTAGCTAGGAGAAATACCTCCGTTCCCTGTGGAAAATACGATACCCTGAATACTTCCGGGTAAATGCTACAACGGTACTTCTGTACGCTTGCGGATTTTCTGCATACGTTAAGAAATACCAACAAGCTTTCTGGCGCCGTTGCCGAGGACAAACTTTTTATCTATCTTTGGTGATTGTGCTAAGAAATGTCAACAAGCTTTCTGGCGCCGTTGCCGGGGAACGGTTGCTATTTTCTTTGAACCTAGTTCGTCCTCGTATCTTTTTATAAAAACAAAAATATTTTATATTTCTTTTTATAAACCAAACACACTTTCTATCTGATCCTACCACCATGAAGCCAATCCTAATTTTAAATCTTTTGCTTCAAAAGGAGGAGTTCTTTGAGCCAAAATTCTTTTTCAAAAAACCAGAATTTTTATACGGCCGTGAACTCCACCTAGGATTTAGAACCCTGGTTCGGGCATAGCCTTTCTCAGTCTGGATGATGAAAATCATTTTAGACATCTGCACGATTTTGAGGAAATGTGTTCATGCCTAAGCATTCCTGGCATAACACAATGAAATTCTTATGTGGAAGTTGTTTTCGCTCTCCCTCAAACGGGGAGGCGAAGCAATGGATCACTAATGCCGTAGGAAGTTTGAATGGAGACTAGGGAGAAATTAAAGACAAGTTTTGTCTCACATTCTCCCTTACGCCCCATATCAACTCTCTACCAAGGGCAATCCTCGATTTCAAGCGGAGCGAGAAGGAACCCATAGGTGCAGTCTAGGCGAGGCTTACAATGATAACACACACCGGCCTAGACTTGTCTTTACCTGACGACATGCATTTGCATATCTTTTGGGAATAGACATAGATGGTGCCCTATGCTTTGACATGACCATTGGAGGGTTGTTTTATGTAAAACCATGATGGAATAGAGGAAAATCTTTGTTAACATCCTAGAGAAGCATGCTTCTCCCGTCCTAGAGCCTTAACCCCTCATAAAAGGTCATGTCAAGCTTTGAGGAGCCCTTATCAATTGAATCTTTGCCCTTGCTAGATTCGATTGTTGAGCCCTCACCCGAACCACGAACACCAAAGGAAGGAATGTTTTATCCTTTGGAGTTCGCTATAAACATTCGAGGATTACGGCAGAACCTCGAGCATTTCATGGCACGTAAATCAAGCATTTATTTCTAAGGAAGTCTCCTCTAACAAGGAACATTCATGAGAATGGTTGTCGAAAGTGAAATGCTCTTCGAAGCAATTCGATTCTTTCACCTTCCACAACTATATTTTGTTCGTTAAATGAGACTCCCTTAGAAGCCCTACACAACCTCAAAGTCGGGACTTTTATCATTTTTTTCTTGCGGAAACCCTTTTGGGCAGCAACGCTAGAGCGAATCCGCTAACGAGCATGATAAGGTCTCTTTGAGACTCATGTTTCGTGCTCGCCTTCGGGATCTCTAAAGTTTGTTCTGCTTCTGACCTTGTGCTCCTACGAGAATCCCAACCACCTCTTAACACTTGATTCAAATCTTCTAAGAGGATGATTGTGGATGGCTATCATTAGCACTTTCAAATCTCGTAGTGGTACGATGGAACCAACCTTGCAGCTTTAGCACCTCTGCCAAATGTTTGGTGGCCAACACCACCTTTGAGAGCTGCAAGATAAATTCCTGCGGTCCAGCTTAAGACCATAACTTAAGCACTGCCGGGAGATACCCCGGATTATCTTTAAAAAAAAGCAAGGTCATGTTTTCAAATAGTATGCACCCTCGGGTATTCCTGTTGCTAATCATCTCAGGTTGAGAAGAAAACGGGTCATACAACACTTGCAAATGAGAAGCGACATCAGTACAAGCCTTGATTCTCTTAGGCAATGGAACACACTCGCAAGGGGATCCTGACGCTACACTTGGCTTTTACACAAAAGTCCAAGTGTGGGGGAGGAAAGTGAGAAGCCCATGTTCCACACGCACTAAGAGACACCGAAAAAGAAGAGAGAGAAAAAAATAAGAGGTGAATTCAAGTTGATGTCGGCTTCACCTTGCTAAAAAAGAGACGAGAAGAAGAGAAAGAGCAAGGGTTCTCTCCTTCTCTGGACCTTTGTTACTATCAAGGCCCATGGTCCATACACACTAGCCATGAGTGTGTGGCCGGGCCATGTGGTTCACCTGAGCAGAAATCCGTGGCACAACGGTAACAGGACCAGAATGTCGACCAGCTTACGCTATCGGTGAGTACGCTCAGGTAAAGCAAAGGAAATGTTCACTAACTTGTTTACTCATGCTTGTCTCCATATGACCATACAAATTCATGCTTCTTTGTTTATGTCATATGCTCTGGTTTGGGTGTATTCATATATGATACTTCCATAGGTCGTTTTAAATTAAGCGTGGTGCTTAGGTTAAAATGATCTTCTTTAATCAAGTTTTGACAAGGTGTCGAAATTTGATTAATGAACTTGAGTTGTTGCCATAGACTGTGGGAAGTAATCTGTTATGGAGATAAATCAAGGTCTGTTTTACTATGCAACTTAATCTTGACCTTGTTTGAGTTACGAGTTGGTTCAGCAAATGAAAAAGAAAGGTTTAAAAAAAAGTTTATTATGATCAATAAAATTCTGGCTCCCTGGTTTTCCAACCAGTAGGGCCCTTGTTTGTTTCTTTTTGTTTTCTTTTTGAATAAAACAGGTACAAGAATAAGTGTGGGGGAGATCTCTCGAGCAATACTAACACACGCATTCGAGATCTCCCCAACACAATGCACAACATCAAGTGGATAGAAGAACAGAAGATCGGCTGACCTTCTTGTTCAACCGACCACTCTTTGATTCACTAAAGTTCTTCATCTTCAAACAATGGTTTGTGCAACTCTACCCTCACATCTCCTAAAGTTTTGAAGATTAAGATTTGTTAAAATTAAAAAGACAAAACTTTTTCTCTGTGCTATCCTTTGATAAGATTTGCATACTCTTTATTTCTTGCTAATATGCCTATGCCTTGTGAACAAGTTATCATAGGGACCCCATATTATCTAAGTAATTGGAGTATGTGATATAGCTGGATGATTTGAACCTTGCTTTGTTTATGAAGAACTTGGGATTTATTTTACAAAGAAAACCAAAAATACAATAGCATGCTCCTCAATGATTATGAAATACCCACCAGAGCCATATGATTTATCTATAGTACAAACCCTTCATACGCTGCTTGTTCGTACATTGAGTTCGGTCGGATCGTTATTACCAACGCGAGATTATGACCTTACACCCACGATTGAGATTCACTTGCACCCACCAAATAAAGTGCCAACTCTTATCCTGAGAGCTGCGCACAAACATGCACCCAACCACACAAAAAAATGCCAACTCTTACACTGAGAGTTGCGCACCAGTCCACCAAATAAAAATGCCGACTCTCACCCTCAGGGTTGCGCATTCCTTAGCTACCAAAAATCTACTCCCCTCGTTCCATCATGATACCTCTCTCCTTTCCAAAATTCTTCATAGAGAGTTATGGGCTATGCTAATTAAAAGAAAAAAATAGGGACACATGAAGTTCCCAAGACTTAGAAAAAAAAAGATAGGGACACATGAAGGTCCCAAGACTTTAAAAAAAAAGATGGGGACACATGAAGGTCCCATGATTTTTCAAAAAAAAAAAGAAAAAAAAAATAAGGAAAAAAAGAGAAAGAAAAAGAGAAAGAAAAAGAGAGAAAAAAAAAGAGAAAGAAAAGAAGAAACAAAAAGAGAGCATAGATTTTTAGCATACCTCTCGTAGCCCATACTCTCCCAAAAAAATTCCATTCCTCAATAAAGAGAGAATCATGATGCATGGAGTAGCCAAAAATACCATAAAGACTAGGAACCACCATATATCCCACACACTTGTACGTCTCAATCAAGGTGTATGGCTTAATCTCCATATGGTTCGATCATTGACCTTATGTGAGACAAGTATGCCCACTTTACATACCTACCCAAAACTCCACTCTCAGCTTTTTAGTGGTAGGAAGAAGGCAAAACTCAAAATGCCTTTGGTGAGGTTATTATACACATTGAGCGATTGAGTGAATCATATGAGGAGCAAGGCTATCTTTTCTTTTTATAAAACCATTCGAAAAAAAACCCAAGTGTCTGATATAACTGATGCAAGGGGATTTGAATCCATGTTGTTCTATTATTCAATTGGCCAAGATAATATGGTAGACAAATCAAAAATTCACAAGTGCAGGTGAAGCTTGGAATAACTTGTATACAGGGTTATACATCAAAGAGATGAGCCTTCTTAGTCCTAAGCTTTACTCGAGGACGAGTAAAGAGTAAGTGTGGGGGATCTTGTTGGCGTTCCTTATCGCACATTTTAAGACCGCCAATAAGGATATAAAATCTACCCAAACTTAGCAAATAGGGCTTTGCACTAACATATTCCACGAGTTTCGGTGATTGTCGCTTGCAGGAAGGCAACTCCGGAAATGCACACAAATGGGCCAAGAAACATAAGAAAACCATGAATAAGAAGGGGGCCCATTTACCCGACAAACATGGGCCAAAAAGCCCAACATAAACCCAAGAGGTGGAAGACCAAAACCCGGTCCAACTCCATCTCGGGCTGGATGAGTGGGCCTCGGTAAACAGGCCATATCTCACACATACGGACTCCGATTCAGGCAAACGAATATGCGTTGGAAAGCTATCGACGAGGCCCATCCACTCACCAAATTTCAGCCCAAACGGCCCTGGAGCTGGCGCGCTCGCGCCAGGGGCGCGGCCGCGCCCCGGAGGCTGCCAAACCAGACCCACTTTTGCAGGTCGGTGCATTAACTCGTAGGGCCCCTGATAGAGACGGGTCACCCTGTACGACGCTAGAGCAGTAGTTGCTAGCGTAGACGTGGTGTCTAGGCTAGAGGCTTCCTTCGTTTGCCTCGTGCCCCACGGTTGAGGTGGTAGGCGGCAGGTGGTGACAGCCTTGTCCGTCCCTTGTAATCCCCCACGTCCGGGTACGGCGTAGAGCTACAGGCCGGCATCACTTGGCAGACCAGGTGCGATCCGGTGCCCGAAGTGAGCAAGTAGAAGTATTGTATCGCTAAGCTTAGGACCCTAAAGCTATAGGAATCCATCTCAACCACCCTTTCTATCTCTACCCTTGTGTTGTTCCTTGGACGAATTAGCTAGGAGAAATACCTCCGTTCCCTGTGGAAAATACGATACCCTGAATACTTCCGGGTGAAGGCTACAACGGTACTTCCGTACGCTTGCGGATTTTCTGCATACGTTAAGAAATACCAACAAGCTTTCTGGCGCCGTCGCCGAGGACAGACTTTTTATCTATCTTTGGTGATTGCGCTAAGAAATGTCAACATCCATATTGTGTCGAAATGAAAGCCAACATGATGAATTTTTGACAAGTCAATCTAGTCAAGTAGAAGACAATAATGCAAATTGAATTGATGCAATGACATATACTGCACAATTTCTTAGTATCATAAAAAACAAGCATATTTCTGAAGGTTATATGAGACATAAAGATTTGCATATGGAATGGTCTCGTTGAGAGAGAGCTTGCTTAGAGGAATCATTAATGATAAAAATGTTTTTCAATATATGGTTTTCAGTGTATGCATAATGTTACGTTGATTCAAATCACTGTGTGACTTCTAAGGACTAACTGAGGGTGAAGGGCAAGTGGTGGCTTAGGCGCCAAAGGACCAAGGCTACGGTGAAGAAGAGTATACTTGCATCAAGTCTAGACACCAATCAAGCTACGGGAAATTATATTGTGAGGATCAAACCATTTTTTCATTAATGAGGAAGTGATTGGCCATTGGTCTTCACATGCTCTGTAGAGTCTTAGGACCTTTGGTTTTGGTAATCGAGTAACAAGCTAGCTGGACTAATATTTGTTTACGTTGAGATACACAGTGATTAGTCCACAAGTACACTAGTGTCAACAACTTGAGCCATCATGGTGAAGTGGATTGGATTTGTTACAAGGCTTAACTAGTTGTGATGAAGGAGATCATTGCATATGAGTCATGACATGATGTTATGAGGCTAGGTAGACACATTTAGTTTGGCTATGATAGATCAGGTTGCAAGCATGATAGGCCACGTAGCGATGAAGCTTGAGCAAGGACTTGGCGTTGATGGACCAAGGAGACAGTGAAGAGCAAGCAAAGTTGTGATCGATGAACCAATAAGGCCACATGACAAGATGAAGTGGATCATATCATTCAAGAAACATCAATCCATGTGTTGATTTGCATTGACGATCAAGTGGCTTGATGAAGGATGATGGAGTAACTTGAAGCTATGGACAATGATTAAAGGTAGTGTGGTTGGCTACACCTTTGAATGATCATTGTTCATCAATGAAGATAAAGGTTGTATGATTGTGTAGCATCACTCAACATGGCAATGCGGACCCGATCCCCGATTCCCCGTGGGGAATTACCCTATTGGAGGCCGGGGATGGGGAGATTTTGCCCCCATGGGGAAGCAAATTGGAAGAAATCAATCCCCATTGGGTCGGGTGGGTTCGGGGATGGATGAAAGCTCCGGTTTGGTTTTGGTAATTAATGACACTCAACGTTGCTAATGCTTTACTCTAAGTGTGGTTAGACACATAGCAACGTGACGGTGGATGATGGAGCATGGCGATCACGGTGATGAACATGGTGAATGTCAAGTGATCGAGCTCCGACGGAGGCCCATGGAGATCAAGGCGAAGGTATACTTGACAGGGCTTTCCGGTTTAGTGGTCGAGACACTTAGCGAGTGTGACCACATTTAGGATCGATAACCGACTATCAAGAGGGGTTTCCTCGGTTTCATTCGCGGTCCTAAGTGCCTCTAGTTGTGACTTTGCATGATGCATGAGAGACTAACTAGAGGGCTAACTCTTGCCAACGTGGTCGTGCTTGTACTACTAACTCCGGTGCTTGAGACGAGGTCTACACTTGGTGGAGTTGGTATTCAAGGCAAGAGATTGAACTTGGAGAGAAGACGACGCAAGATTCTACGGAGAAATCTTCTTCAGTGGGCGCCGGACGCGGGCGTCGGACGCCGGCCAGGTCGGGCCGGACGCGTCCGGCGCGTGGTGGCTTGGCGTGGGCGACTAGCCAGGCGCTGCCGAGCGCCGGACGCTGGGGATGCGCGTCCGACGCGCGTCGGACTCGCACCAGAATGTTTCTGGGCGATGGAGTCTCGCGCGCGGAGGGTCGCCGGACGCGTCCGGCGTGAGGCGTCGGACTCGGGCGGCGGACGCGCAACGTCAGCATGGTTCAAAGGCAACGGTCGACTCGCTGGCGCGGCTGAAGAGCGTCGGACGCGTCGGGCGGGCAGCGGCGGACGCGTCCGGCGCGTTCTGCGACACCAGCCCGAGGGGGCAACGGCTCTTTTCCAAGGGGGGGTCTATAAATAGACCTTTGGCCGGCCTTGGGGAGCTCTCTTCGCCATTTCTTCATACCTGAGCATTCTTTGAGCAAGAGAGACACTCCCCCACTCATCTCTTTGATTCCTTTGCTAATCTTGAGAGATATTTGAGTGAGAACAAGTGATTTGCATTGAGAGGTGCATCTAGAGGCACTTGTTCATCGAGTGAGCTGCGGATTCTTGTTACTCTTCGGTGATTCCCGTCACCGTAGACGGTTTGGAGCAGCGGGTGGTGGTTGAGCTCGACTTGGTGATTGTTCGAGGCCACACTGGGTTCTTGTGAGGGGTTCTTGATCCTTCCCCGCGGGAGTTCGCGAAAGGATACTCTAGTGGATTGCTCGTGGCTTGTGGATCCTTGTCTTGTGTGGAGATTGCGGTTCCCCATTGGGGTCTTTGGCACCGAGCCAATTGAGCGGGCAACTCACCAAGCAAGTGCATCGCCACAACGAGGACTAGCTTGCCGGGAAGCAAGTGAACCTCGGTAAAAAAATCATTGTGTTGATTTGTGTTTGCCGAGGCTTCGACCTCCTTGTACTTGTGCTTGAGCTCCCTAGGTGATTGGCGTCTACACCGGTGATTGGCCATCTTCTACTCTTCGCGGCGGTATAAACTTCCTTCACCTCTTTACTTACCGCAAAGTAGAATTGCTTGTTGTGGTCGGTCGGGAACCACTCTTTGAGTAGTTTAAATCCCGTGGGTAGAACTACTTGTTGTGGTCGGTCGGTAATCACTCATTGTGTAGAGTAAATCCCGTGGGTAGAATTGCTTGGTCGGTATTTGGTGAACCGACATTGTGTAGCTTGATCACCGTTGTTGTGTGTGCAATCGGTTTGAGTAGCCTTGCTTGGTTAGGACGGTTTGCATAGAGTAGTTGAAGCATTTGCTTTGCACATTTGCCGCCTTGCTATCTAATTGGGTTGTCTAGTGTTCTTGCTAGAATTTTTATTAGTCTATTCACCTCCCCCCCTCTAGCCATTGTGACCTTTCAATGGTACTCTATCCCCCGAACCCACTCCCCGCATCCATTCCCTGTTAAGGAATTCAAGTTGTAGAAGAGTATTAGGATTTAGCCCAAATTGGCCCACATTAGCCCATCAGCGTAAAGAGTATATATTCAACTTCCTAACCCCAATCTCAAGTATCCCAATCGGCCACCTTACCCAGCCGTCGTCGCGCGAGCTCTAGTGTGGCAGCTCCTCCTGCCGATGCCTTTATGCCAAGCGCCCAAGCTAGCTGCTCGCGTGAGCTCACTTCAAGCTTCACCACTCTCGCCTGCAACCTCGCTCTTATTCCCGGTCGCCATGCCATATGCGCCAAGAGGGCATGTGCTCGCTGTCTTGCATGACCACTACACTTTGGATACTCGATCTTCATCTAGGGAAACTGCCCAAGCTTTCTTTGCTCCCTCTGCTTAGTCTGGAGACCCAAAAATCTCTCTACTTTGTCTTTGCTCGGTCTACACTCTATAGGAAGGCAACGTCAAGGTGTTGAACAATCATGTTTTATCACTTGTAGAAGGGATTTGTGATCTGTTGTTGCAAGATGAGTTTTTTTAGCATTTTTTACACTTCTGATTGTCGGTTCAAACAGTGCTTTTATCCTTAGTGGGGATTAGGATCCCCATCGGGTATGTAATCCCCTGTGGGGGAACGGGGATGGGGAGAAATCCCCCCTCCCCGCGCGCGCGAGTCTTAGCGGGGATGGGGATGGGGGAATTTTCACCCCATTGAGACGGGGATGGGGACGCTAAACTCGATTGGGGAATTCCCCGTTGCCATTTGGAAGCATCACCAACATGGAGATTAAATGGAATGCACAAGGCAATGGTATATTTGTAGGGATTTTCATTTCACCGGCCTATGTGGAGTAGATAAGTGCTTGACTGGATTTAGGAAAGAAGATGGTCTGTCAGATGATTTAGCCCCCAACAATACCTAGCAACGTGATCACGTAAAAGGAATCAAATGTTAGCACACAAGATACGATACAAGGATTTATACTGTTTCAGATGCGGTAGCATATAAAACCCTAGTCCAGTTGGTGCTACTGCTCTTCTTGTATTCATATACTCAGTTACTAGAGTTGTTGCTCCTTGCTATGTAGTAGATGGAACGAGGTGGATTGGAATCCCGATCGCAAGATCCCTACCCTCCTTTATACTGAGGGGATAGGGTTAGGACGTGAGTGATCGGCTAAAACATGGGTTTCCTAGTTTGTTACATGCATGGAATGTGCAACAGATTGAACCTACGCATTTGTTCGGATATGTCTATCTTGGATCTCCTTGTTGCTTACCTTCGCCTCCACGTTGATCAACCTTCTCAACATTTGTGGGCTTCCTCCCTGACGGCTTCTAGCCCGGTAGCTGGACGTGGTCGTATATATGGGCGGCATAGGTACCCCTAACCCATATATCTTTCAGTAGACCTCGAAGGACTTAATGACAAGCTAGTTAAGTAGCTTAACCCTCAGATATCGGAGGTCCCCTATAATTTTAAGTACTATAAGTACCAATGACCTTTTTTCTTAGGTATCGAGGTCCTGAGTGTTGGATGAGTAATTTGTTTTCTTGAGTAAAAGGGCAATTTGGTTTGTATTAGTGAAGTACAACTTTGTTTTGACCACTGAAGTAGGAGCAAAATTGGTTCTGTATATGTATTATCTAGAATATAGTTGTTGCTAGCCGTATGTTGAGCTGTAATAGCATCAGTAGAAAGGTGTCGGTTATCGTAGAAACTGACCTAAATAGCCTATAAAAGGACTTGTGTAGGTCTTTTGCTATGTAACCTTTGTGAGCTTGAATAAAGAGAACTATAGTATCTCCATTGGTTCCTCCCCTATCATCATATTTCCCTTCCCATACTAGTTAGTTTGGGCCAACAAGTGGTATCGGAGCCATGGCGAAATATGAGGAAGGGAGCTCATCTTCGAAGCAGGGTTCGGTGACGTGGCAATACCCATTGCTCACAGGAAGCAACTACACTGCATGGGCTATCAAGATGAAGGTCTACCTCAAGGCACAAGGCGTTTGGGAAGCAATCGACTCAGAGAAGGAAGTCGATGAACACAAAGATCAGATGGCTCTTGCAGCCATCTATCAAGGAATTCCAGAGGAGACGCTCTTGCTGATTGCAGAGAAGGAGACCGCAAAGGAAGCATGGAAGATGCTCAAAACCATGCACATGGGTGTTGAGCGTGTGATGGAGGCAAAGGTGCAGACCTTGAAGACTGAACTTGATGCCCTGCGCATGAAAGATGGAGATTCGATTGATGCTTTTGCTATGAAGCTGACATCAATCGTCAGCAAGATTCGTGCTTTGGGAGAGAAGATGGAAGAGCCCTATGTCGTCAAAAAGCTTCTTCGAGTTGTGCCCAAAAGGTTTTTGCAGGTTGTCTCCACTATTGAGCAGTTTGGTGATTTCAAGATCATGACCATGGAAGAGGTCATCGGACGCCTCAAGGCATATGAAGAACGAATCAGCATCTATGCTGATGGTGAGGGGGAGCATCTCTTGTTGACTCAAGATGAATGGAGAGCCAAGGAAGCAAAGGCCAATGGACGCAGTAGGAAGTTCGACAAGAACAAGGTGAAATGCTTGAAATGCAAGAACTTTGGTCATTACTCCTATGATTGTCCCTTGGAGAAGAAAGAAGGGAAGGCATGTCTTACAGAGAAGCAAGAAGATGATGCTTTACTGATGGCCGAGGCCTGCTTGCTTTGACATCAGTTTGAGTATGTAGACTCAACTCAGGACGTTGAGAAGGTGTTTCACTGTCCTAAGTTGAGTTTGTTTCATTTGGGGTGTTGATTAGTTATGTTCTCCATCCCAAGGAACTCCAGGATGTCGATTAGTTGAGTTCTCCATCCTGAGAGGGAATATGTCTAGGATGTCGATAAGCTGAGTTCTCCATCCTAAGACTGGAAGTTCAAGACGTCGATTAGGTGTGTTCTCCGTCTTGAGAAATTCGGGTGTCGATTAGTTGTGTTCTCCATCCCGAAAAAGGGAGCTCTTGGTGTCGATTAGGTTTGTTCTCCATCAAGAGAAAGAAAGTCCGGGATGTTGATTAGGTGAGTTCTCTGTCCCCGAGACAAGTTCAAGTCGTCCGAGATGAAGATACGGATATGCCAAGAAAACAAATTAAGGGGGAGATTGTTGGATGAGTAATTTGTTTTCTTGAGTAAAAGGGCAATTTGGTTTGTATTAGTGAAGTACAACTTTGTTTTGACCACTGAAGTAGGAGCAAAATTGGTTCTGTATATGTATTATCTAGAACATAGTTGTTGCTAGCTGTATGTTGGGCTGTAATAGCACTATAGCAGGTCGGTTACTGTAGAAACCGACCTAAATAGCCTATAAAAGGACTTGTGTAGGTCCTTTGCTATGTAACCTTTGTGAGCTTGAATAAAGAGAACTATAGTATCTCCATTGGTTCCTCCCCATCATCATATTTCCCTTCCCATACTAGTTAGTTTGGGCCAACACTGAGAAGTGCAGCTTAATGCCCACAAATATAAAATGCTTGTTTTTATTTTAACCCAGGAACTGAAAAATCTGTTCAGGTGGTAACACCATTTTCCTAGAAGCTTAGCTCCTAGGGTGTTGTTTACAGCTTACTAAAGTGGTAACGCCACGTTTTTTTTGTTAACGACTTCTTAGGTGGTTGTTGGGAATGTGCCCTAGAGGTAATCATAGAGATGATGATATTGCAATTGTATCCATGATATATTATATGTTTCTGAATATCCATTATAAGACAACTTGTATCGATTGACAATTATGTGAATTGTCTGTGAAACTCTTTACTTGTATGGATATTCTAATATTGTCCCTGATCAGAGTTCATGTAACAGCACAGATGAATATTAGATCAGCACATTATTAGTTGATGACTATGTTTCATAAGCCATAGACATTGAGATGTCAAACTAATAATGTGGGCACATATACAACATGTAGGCTGGACTGACCCGACGTGAGATGTTGTTATTATCTCTTTACACATCATGTACGTTATGTCCTTACCTAAGATTGTCGTATGTATTCAAGATGTGAAACGACTTACTTAGGGATTGTCAAACGCTACTCCGTTACTGGGTAGTCATAAAGATAGTCTTCGGGTTTGTCGAGAAACATTGTAACGTCCCGCCTCCTTGAGACCGGGCCCGCTTACATCCGGCAGCTTAACTAGACTGACCTCATAGAGAAACACTAGTCATGCGCACCCGGAAAGGACTTCCCGGTCGGTCACCCATCCCTAAATTGCTCCAAGCCAAGCACGCTTAACCTTGGAGTTCTTTAGAAATGAGCTTCCGGAAAAAAAGTTGCAACTTGTTGATATAAGTATCCTATTAATCCTGTTAAGCCCTGGGCCGGGATGTTACAAACATGTTGTGAGACATACACAATCAACATGGAATTTGCCCCTCTCTATGTGAGAGAGATATCACTGGATCACTCAAGTGATTGGATCAATAAATGCATGGCCGTGCTTGGGTTAAGTGTTAACCCACGAGTTGAACCAAATATCAAGTGGCAAGGGAATAACATGTACATGGGTTGTGGTGGTTTGTCTCATATGATCTTTGCGTACGCATAGGAGTTGTCACGCATTGCTAGAGGCCGCTGTCAATTATTGGGCAAGTAAGGTGTACTCGGGCCATGTCTATGTGTGCGTGAACCCGTAGGGTCGCACGCTTAAGGGGCTGGAAGCCCAATTTGGGTTGGACCCGAGTTGGAGAAGGATTAGAGTTACTAATGGCCCTCCAACTCGGGAGCTCATTAGGGACGCCTATATAAGAAGGGGCAGGGGCGAGGCTAGGTTCAATCCACGCCTTTTGGCAGCCGTCGTCGCCCTCTCCACGCTCACGCCTTCGCTCCTCATAGACCTAGCAGTCCGGAGGCGCATCGCTTCTTCCCTGCACGTGTGTGATACCTCGGAGGTGCTGCATCTGGAGCACGAGGACGAGCCGCACGAGGACGATCCGCAAGTGGAGGACAGACGTGACGGACGGATGACCAAGCAACTGCACGGCACTGCTGCGACGCGTTCGACTACATCGAGTCGCTTCCGCTGCACCTGCCCGTCTAGTGGTATTCCCGTAACCTGTAACTAGCAGTAGATCCTGGATTATGAGGTAGAAAAGTTTTGTTTTCCGGCTAGCGTAGCATCCTCATAACCCTTCAGTGGTATCAGAGCGGTACTGCCTCGTTATAGGTTCTGGAATTTGCATATGGTGATATGCGTGGTTGTAGACGAGTCTTTGATCTTGGTTCATGGTCTTGCCGCGTTGGTCTTGTAACGATCTACTCGTACCGGTCGGAATTTCGCCATCCAAGTTAAGTGATACATGTAAACCCAGTCACGGCGAATTGGAGATCAATCAGATTGATCGAATTGAACCCTAGGTCAAGTGCCGAGCGCATTGGATGCGCGGCGGTGGTGGCATTGGATCGGCCGGTGGGCGCCGGGTTGCTGAGAAAAGTTCTGTTCGTAAAATAGCCGTAACCTTTGAACCGTAACTCGGATTGAGACGATCCTTAAATGAAACTTGTAGAGAATTTCCGATGATACTAATTACTTAATATAAATATCTATATATTTTAATATATAACGTAAGTCGGTTGTTTCTCGGGAAGCAAGAACGACACTTATTTTGTGACGGGGAGAGTATGCAACACCGTCCGCGAGCATCGTCGGCCAGGCCTGCGAGTGAAAAGATTTCAGATTTATTTTTCTGGAACCAGGCCTCGAGAGCTCTCTTGCATCTCTGCAGCCAAGCCCAACTCATAGTCTAAGGCTATCCGCACTCGTCCTACTCTAAATCTATCCTCTAAAAGGAATATTCTACGCTGGTCATTCCTCTATATCACTTTCTCGCGTACACATCCATCCTCTATATCATACTTTATATCTCCAATGGAACCCACCTTCACCTTTATATAAGATAAAAAAATACTTTCTGGAAATCATATAAAAGAAAAGCACTTCGCATCCGGAACCCTAGATTTTCTCGAAATCAACCAAGCCCATATATAAAAATATGTGTCATGGCATTTTTGCATATAAATCCAGGAAGTGTAATAAAATCCAGTTATTGCCCCTTTTCTTCCTCCTTGTACGGGAACCACAGATCAAAGGAGCGTTGGCAGTCCACCACCTCGCCCGTGTCGTCCTCATCAGCGCCGCCCGACCTCCTCGCCACTGCCTTCTCCCCTCGGCGGACACGTAGGGCCCCGCGGATGCCTCCCGGTGCTACAAGGGGCGCCGCGCCTCCGCGAGGCAGCGCCCGGTGCTGCGAGGTCGTGGCGGGGCTCCTCCTCCCTGGCGAGCGACACATGCGGCCTTCGCAAGGCGTGGGGCAGGAAGGCATCGTGGGTGAGGCGGGGTTGCGCGGGCGTTTACCATATGAACGCTATCGCGATAGATATATAGGACGGGCGCCAGTTGCAGAGCGTACAGAGGACGCGTTACAGCACTTTCGTCCAGTAAATGAGTCTGCAAGGATCGTTTCCAGTACCTGGTGCCGGCAGTCAGGGGCGTCCCCGGAGGCGTGCGAGTTGTGCGACCAAACAGGGCCTCCAACAATCATGGGCCCCAAGATTTAGTAGGTATACTAAGTATATATATTAATTTTAGGCTTTGTTTTAGTAAAAACTCAACCAAAACTCTATTGTATTGCCTAAAATTTTTGCCTTCTAGAGCATATATGGTCTACCATGATGGTAATTGATCGTGACTTTCTTTCCTTCATTCATGAGGCCGAGGCGGAGAGGCCGGCGTTTAGTGATTCCAATTCTGATTATCAAGATTCTTTCCTCTATACCTATATCTCCTGCACCCATCATCTTCTATATTTCATACTCTAAATCAACTACCAGTAAATGAGGTCCACATTTCAGATTTTTTTTCTTTCTTCTCCCTCCCTCCTTGGTCACTCTCTCCTCCCTCCCTCTTTATTTACGCATAGCGGACGGATGCCGTACTATCCTACATTTAGCGTCCGCCCAATGGTACGCTTGCATACAGTACCATTTAGAGGAACCGCTGCAGCTCCTCTCTCCCCTCTCTCCGCTATCTGGAGGGCCATTAACACGGGTCCGACGGCCGTCAGGCAAGAAGCTAGGTAAGTAAAAATAAAGGCTTGGCCTCACCGAGAGAGAAGAACGGGGCACCTCGCAGCAGTGGCGTGCATCAGCGAGCGCAGGCCGTGGACATGGTGGCGCCGTGGTGGCCGTTACTTCTCGCAGGCGGCCGAGGCAACCATGAAGGCATGAACGGCAGAAACAGAAGAGAAAGGAGGAATCTTTGGCTCAGGAAGCTCACCGTAGGGCTCGACAAGGGAAGAGCTCGACGCCGTGCTGTTGTGTTGCCGTGGAGACTGGAGAGTGACGACTCGACGGCGAAGCCGCGTGAAGGCAAGGTGTTTGCTTTAAGAAGTGGAGGAGGGAAGCCTCCTGGCAAATGCGATGGGCAAATGCGATGGTGTGGGCATTTGCCCGACATTTAAAATGCCGTCGAATGCCTGTGGTGCCCGGCCCGGGGCCCGGAGGGAAAAGGTATCCGAGGAGGACTACTGGGCAGTCTACAGCTTTTTAAAAAACAATGAAGTAACGTGAAAAAGGCTGCCAGCGCTGCTGCAGTGGACGGTACTACCCAATTAATAAGTGCGCGGAGATTGAGGTCATCGTGCGTGTGGCGCGGGCTGCGGGGAAGGGGCGGCAGAAATCCGGTGCTAGAGCAACTCTAACCAAGGTCTTGTTTCAGCCCTAACGTAAAAACAGCTCTTTAACTGGTCTCTTATTCGACCCTCAACGGATGAGGATGCCTCCTGTTAAAAAAACCGATGAGGATGCCTAATAACCTCCTTCTTTTCTTAATATATTTGACTTATAAATCAACAAAATGTTTTATATGTTTTATGTAAACAACAAATAAAAATTGTTTCACTCATTATCTTTTAACAAGTTAATAGTTTTTTTTTAGAAACATCAATATATATATTAGCAACAAGTAGCTGCAAGAACTCTTACAGAGTTCAGAGTTACATGTGTCAGTGCTTCCATAAGTGGGCACTGTTGTTCATGGACATTAGAGAGACATACAGGTTGCACAACTTGATCTACTTGTACAGTCTCATGAAGAGCTTGCCTAGCTAAGTCATCTGCCGTAGCATTCAGCAACCTATTGATCTTGTAAATTCTGGCTTGATGGTTGTAGGTGAAATTATCATAAACCTGAGTGAAAGCCTGGATTCTCCAGTCTGGTGGATTAGAATGGTCCTCAGAGTTGAGGAAGCCCACGAGCTGGCTGCAATCTGATAGGAATGATATGTTGTCAAAGTGAAGGTTGCCTGCAATCTTAGTAGCTAGAGCAAGAGCAGCTGCCTCCGCCATGATGACTGATTGGGCTGATGTCATTAAAGCCTTGACTTGAATTTTTTGCTCTGGTTGTACCTGAGGATTGAAAAAGATGATTCCAATGCCTGCATTCCTATTGGTTTGGGGGTGCTGATCTGGAGTGGTCGACGCATCCATGAAGCAACGAATCCCAGGTAAGAGATGTGGAGTTTGGATCAAGTACCTGCCCATCTGTTGATGGTATGTGCCTGCAGATTCAAAAGTCATACCTTGCACTGGATGGGTGATTTGTGATCTGCCAGTGTTGTTGTCTTCAGCCATGTTTTGCAAGCCTGAAATATTGTTGATGCTTGCGGTAGGGGATGTACCTGTAATATCAAGATTCTGACCGGCTATGTGATGAGTAGCTGCAGGATGGTGATGTTGGCTAGAAAGCTGGGTGGTAAGTGCAATTGTGTAGGTGTGTATATGGGTATGAACAGCATGATGAACCTGAGCAGCAGTCCATTGCTTGTGATTGAAATGATTATCATTTCTAGCCTTCCAAAGGTACCAGAGTGTCGGTGTTTCGTACCCCGGGGGGTGTCACACCTACAAGTAAATTTCTAAGCGTGCTCCCTAATCCGGATGGTGATGCAAGAAGGACACAAGATTTTTATCCCGGTCCGGCAAAAAAAGGCCCTACGTCCGGCGCGGGGGAACTTGTATTATCTTGCACCTAGGTGCTCGTACAGGGGTGAGTACAAGGCAGTCCTGAGACTTTGCGAATGAGGTGTGTGTGAACCTAGGAACCTGCCCTAAACTAGGCCCTGGCGTCCCCTTTTATAGGCCAAGGGGAGGCTCAGGAGTACAAGAGTTGGTAGGGCGATCGTATGCATGACATCGAGGTACGGGAGTCGGGTCGTGTAGCTGGAGCTGTGGATGCCCCTCTCGATCCGGTTCGAGCCTGTGGATCCCTGCTTTTACCCGGGTCGAGCCTGTAGCAGTATGGTCGATGATGGCCTGACAGGTCCTTGGCTGACGCGAGCTGATGTAATCGAGGCGTGGGCGATGATGGGCTGCCCGGGAACTCCGTCGAGTGGCCGTCAAGGTGGGATAGACGCATTACTGCACGCCCCATGCGCCAGTCACATCCGCCATCATTCCTCGCGCGGCTGAGGGCTGCCTCGAGGGGTCGACGATCCGCACGATGGGATGGAGCGACGTGCTCGGCGGTACGGAGAGTTGACAATGACATTTTGAGGGGGTGCCGTACGCGGCACAGTGCAAGGCATGGCGTAATAGTGGCACCTGCCATCCTCGAATCCGGGGCATGGGCTGCTTAATGGTGGAAATGACCAGTGTACGATCCACTATTGCGGGCCCTGTAGCCATGGAGTTAGGCAGGGTCGTCGTACTGCGGTACTGTTTCGGGCCCTGTAGCCATGTGCGCGCCCCGGAAAGGCAATCATTGTAGACAGCCTCGAGCGGTCGCTCGCTCGAGCGGTCTCCGCTACGGCTCGAGCGGTTGCTTGCTCGAGCAGTTTCTGTTACCGTCTCGAGCGATCGCTCGCTCGAGCGGTTTCCGTAACTCTTTCTCGAGCAGGCGAGCGGCTGCTGCTCGAGCTAGAGGGTTCTGTGGCTTTGTGGGCCTGATCGTGGGTCGGCCCAGTACGAGGAGGATTGGGGATTCCCTCTGGTTAGCTTTTGGGATTTAGTGAGGGGTGAAGCTGGTTTGCTTATTTTTAATCCACCTAGTTTAGGACCCCCTAATCTAGGTACCCGACAGTAGCCCCCGAGCCCTTGCTTGATTGTGAAAAACTTCAAGCAAGGGATCATGAAGTGGAGTTGAAGTACCTAGATTCAGGGTCGTGTTGTTTCGAGGAGTCAGTTCCTCCTTTCTCCGTGGGGGGCGCGCGAGCGTCCCCCGCGGGGGTAGCCCCCGAGGCCCCAGAGGAATGAGGCATTCCTCTGGGGGCTTTGAGATGAGCGGTTTCGAGCAAGAGCGTTATTAACTGGAGTTGTAGCAGCTCGAGGCAGGAGATTTCCGACGACTCCTCGAGCCCCCGAGTATTTCCTGTTCCTCCCGTGTCGAGGGAGGTCGTTTATGTGACTCGAGCCCCCGAGCCTCGAATCGCTGGGCCGTAGTCACGATCCAGTTCATCGCTAGATCTCTTGGATCTGATCCAAGTGGCGGGAGGACTGACGCTACTCGCGGTCGAGCGAGCACCACGTCTCCCTGTGAGCTGGTAACGGGGAATCCAAGTGACAGCCCATCTCCTTTCGAGGGGAGGCGGCATCGAGGCCTGGGGGCGCTCTCATTAGAGCTGGGCGTATAGCTTTTAGAGGACCGGCCCCGCTCGAGGGGACCGGCGGCTCGAGTGCCTCTCGTCGACGGGATCTCTTGGAAGCTCAGCGCCCTGCCTTGGACGTGCCTTTGGGTTTCGAGAGTTCGTGCTCGAGGGCGGCTGTTCGAACCCGTTCGTGGGTCAGCCTCCGCTCCCTCGAGTCTTGCAGGTGGGACCAGAATCCCAAGCTATCTTACCGTGTAAGGAACCATCTGTTCGAGACGTCCCATCGTTGCGCCAGTCGAGAGGAATCTGTCCGTTACTGGCGGCGCGCCTTTTTAGGCGGAAACCGGCGCGTCATGATGATCGTGGCTTGGCGACGGTTCCGCTCCGTCTCGCAACGCGTGCATCTTGTGAGTGGAGGTAGGTGGCGGTTTGTCAGGGGCAGTAAATATGGTTACCGTTTCTAGTCGAGTCCGCCGGGGGCGCGCAGCCATTGGATGGTGCGATCTGGGCCATCAGATGTAAGTCACGCGGATCGGTTCGGGCTCTATAAATACGGGGGAGTGGGCTCCTGGTTCCTCTTCCCCGCATTCTTGCCTTCCTTCTATTGCCGCCGCCGGTTGCACTCCTACTCCCAGATCCAATCATCGTCGCTCTCGCCTGCAACCGCCGCCGCCGCACCAGCTTGCGTCCGCCGCTGCTGCACTTGCTCACGACCGTCGCCGTCGCCGCACTTGCTTGCGACCGCCGCTCTTTGCACCGCCACCCTTCTCGTTTCACCGCCTCGCCGCCGTTCTTCCGCCGACGCCATGGTGTCAAGCAAGAGGGTCAGCAAGAAGGCGGGCCGGGCTCCGGCCGGGCGCCCAGGGCGCAAGGCCGGCGGCAAGGGCGCCGCCGGCAAGGAGCCCGCCAAGCCCCCCACGCCGGTGGTGATGTACGACGCGCTGCCGTGGCCTCGGTCCACGGTGACCGAGGCGGCGTTGGTGGGCCTCATCGATGGTGGATTGCTCCTCCCCAACCCGGCGGAGGGGCCGCCGGAGTGGATAGTGCCGGAGGACGACCACCTCGAGCCCGACGTGCCGGAGGGCTATGTTCTAAGTTTCGTCAAGTTCCACAAGCGGGGACTTGGCGCGCGGCCGAGCCGCTTCATGCGGGCGCTCCCCCACCATTTTGGGGTCGAGCTCCAGCATTTCAACCCCAACTCGATTTCACACGCCGCCAGCTTCGCCGCCGTGTGCGAGGGGTACCTTGGGATGGCGCCGCAGTGGGACCTGTTCGTCCACGTCTTCAAGGCGACGCTATTCACCCTGGCGGTGAGCAGCGTCGGCAACGAGCTGGGGAAGGAGAAGGAGAAGGAGAAGGCTCGCCGCTACATTCGAGCGGGCTCCTGCTCGATCGGGTTGAAGAGGCGGGAGCACTGGCTACCTGGCTCTTGGGTGTCGAACAACGCCGGATGGGCCGCGGAATGGTTCTACCTCCGCAACGAGGGGAACTACTTCCCGGAGTACACCGGCGCTGTGTTGACCGCGCCCAAGTACAACTGGGGCTACGGTCAACCGAGCAAGCTCCAGCCCCGTCTCGACCCCTTGACCAATGCCATGGAAAGGCTCCGCCGTCGGAGGGCCGGCGACATCACCCTCAACATCGCCCACGTCGTTGCGGGGTTCCACCGCCGTCGGGTGATCCCGCTCGCCGAGCGCCCGCTACGGCTTGACCAGATGACCGAGAACGCCGATCCCGAGGCGCTCGAGGCCAGCAGGATGTCAAACCTGCCTCTCCCGGATGCCACGGTCGTAGCTCGAGTGCGCGAGGCGATCGACGGCGGCAAAAATTTCGGGGTGAACCAGGTCGATCTCTTCCCCATGCGCCTGGACTCCGACCTGCTGGGCTACGTAAGTTTTCTTCGAGACCTCTTTCTCTGCTGATGTTACTTTCTCTCGGAATCGCATCCACCTCATCGAGCCGTGCTTCTCCAGGATATCACTGACCACGCGGAATCGGTGCCCCCGGTGAAGGAAGACGCACCCGCCCGCGAGGTAAGACGTCTTAAAAATGATCGAGAACACGCGGCCGCACTCTCGAGGAGGGAGGAGAAGGCAAAGAAGGCCGTCGCGCTAGAGGAGAAAGAGAAGCGCAAGGCCAGGCGCCGCCGGCAAAGGGAGATGCGCTTGAGGGCGGACCCGACCGACTGGAGTCCCAGTCTAGAGTCGACTGATGACGACGAGGAGGAGGGGGATGAGGAGGACGACGAGGCGACTGATAGCGACAGCGCCACCGCCGCTCGAGCGCTAACGCCCCCTCGATCTCGCGTGCAGGAGGTGTCCCTGGCGCCGGCTCGTCTCGAGCTGGGCGGCAGCTCATCGTTGGCTCGAGCGGGCCAGCAGCAGGAGGAGTCGTCCCACCGCTCCAGCCACAGCGCTCGAGCACCATCTCCGACGCGGCGGGACTCTTCTTCCCGTCGCCAACCATCTTCAGCGGGCGCACGCACCCGGCAGCAACAGGCTGCTGATGTGCGCAAATCTTCCTCAGTCCAACCAGGCGAGCGCCCCGTCGAGCGCCGGGCTCCTTCTGGTGGTCGACGAGCCGAGCAAGCCCCGCCCCATAGGACTCAGGAGCCCACAAGGGATCCTTCGCCGGATCTGGCGAAAGAGCCGGCGGGGGCGGCCGATACTGCCAAGGCCGTAGAGCCCCCGAGCGCCTCGAAGCGGGCCGCCGACGCTCAGAAGCCCCTGAGTGGCTTGAGCGGCCCGGTCGAGGCTTGTAAGTCCTCGAGCGACTCGAGGGAGTCAGCCGGGGCTCGGAAGCCCCCGAGCGACTTGAGCAAGTTGGGTGGTTCGAGCGGCACCGCCCCAACTTCAAGGTGAGTGTCTCGATCGGGTCCCCTCTCATAGCCTTTCTGTTTTGCTCGTGGGTTTCTTATCATCATTGTTTTTTGTTTTTCTCTTTCTTCCAGGACCAAGCGTCCCCTGCAGTCCTTGCGGTCCCTTCCTCCCATCCTGCCTTCAAAGAAGTTGAAGGTCTCAGGGGGGTCGAGCGGCACCCCGTCTATTTCAGGTGGAGTGACTCTTCCTCCTTCTACTCCAATTTGGTTATCGCGGGCCAAGGACGCGATCAAGCGCGGCAAGCTGATGGCGGCCGCATCTCGTGCAGGTGCCGGGGCCACGACCACTGCAGCGGGGGAGAAGGCAACCTCCACCACCGTGACCTCGACCGTCTCCCCGCTCGAGGCGTCATCGTCACCGTTATTGCCCCGAGATGGCGCGGCGGGCGCGGTGAGACGGCGGCCACCACTCCGGCGGCGGGGGCCGGGTCGGAGCAGCACCCGATCACGCTCGAGGATGAGAGCCCGAGCTCGGGCTCCAAGGCCCCTTGGCCAATTGGCCTGCGCCAGCTTGAGGAGGAGCGCAAGGAGAAGGAGGAGGAGGAGGAGGAGACGCCAGCGGCCACCGATCGGCCGGTGGATGACGTGGAGATGCAGGAGGCGGGCCAAGTGCCCGAGCCTCAGCCAGGCCGGGCTCCTACCCCCCCTCGTGATGCTGAGACCGGCCTTCCCGTCGATCAGCGAGTCGAGGTGCCCCAAGCGCACACGGTGGAGCAGGGGGAGGCTCGAATCACGGCGCAAGAAGGGGCGCCGGAGGAGCATCCCGCCGCTGCGCGGGCGGAGGAGCACCCTGTTGTTGAGCAGGAGGAGGAGCAGGCGGAGCAGCTTGCCACCACACAGGAGAAAGAGGAGGAGCGGGTGGAGAAGCCTGCCGCTGCAGAGGGCGAGGAGCAGCAGGGCGGTGTACGGGGGGAGGAGCAACTCAAGGACCTCAGCCTGGTGCCGCATCAGGCGCCGCTACCCCTGCAGCGGTTGAGGGCGGTTATGGTGCCCCACCTTGTGCCCGACTCGACGACGGGTGAAGTGAGGTTCACCGGCATGTTCGAGGCCGACCACTGGGAGGAGGCCCAGAGGAAGCAGACGGCGTCCGCCATCGTCGACAGCCATATGCGGACGGTCGGCTTTGGACCCACCGAGCCCACCGACTCGTCCATCGAGGAGAGGAGGCGGATCGAAGCGCGGGTGCTTGCCCAAGAGGCGTCGTCCTCCTGGAGTCAGCCTCAACGCCCGCCTACCTTGGCCGAGCGGGTGGTGACGGCGGACGTCGACTTGGAAGCGGTGAGGAGGCTCCACACCACCGTCGACAAGGACATGCGGGAGGCGTTCCCCCTATGGGAAAGGCCGCCACTGGTGCTTCCCGATCCCCTCGACCACGAGGCTCCCGCGATCGTGATGAACGATCAGAAGGAGCTCGTGGCTCACATGGAGGCCGAGGAGCGTCGGCACTGGCTCGAGAACACTCTGAAGGTCACCCTGTCGCTCGTCTCCGAGGACATGCCTCGGCTCTCTTCCTTGAGTATTCTCGAGCATAATCATCTTTCTTTTTTGACTTATCGTAGCCTATGTTCTAATGCTTCTTTCTCGTGATTCAGACGGCGCAGAGCTGCTCCTACGCCAAATCTGTCCACATCCGTGCCCTGTAAGAGAGCGAGCACGAAATCAGGCGGTACGTGCGGATGGGGCAGGAAGCTGAGGGCGAGCTGCACCGATCTGCTCGGCTCCTTCGAGAGGCCAATGCCGCCCTGGACGCCGCCAAGGGGGACGCCAAAAGGGCTCAGGACGAGCTTGCTCGAGCGGCGCAGGAGGCAGAGACGGCTCAGCAGGAGGCCCGTGACAAGCTCGCCCAAGCCGCGCGGGAGGCGGAGACCGCTCGACAAGAGCACGAGCGGCTGCAAGGGGTCTTCGAGCAGCTCAAGAAGGACGTGGCCATTGCGGTAAAAAAGCTACAAGGCCAAGTGCCAGCAGGTGGAGCAGCTCGAGAAAGACAAGGCCGCCGCTGAAACGTACACGAAGGACCTGCAGGCGGCGGTCACCCGAGAAACTGCCGAAAAGGAGGCCCTTGCGAGCGCGCTCGAAGCGGAGAAGAAACGAGCGAGCGATCTTCAGACGGAGGTGGCCAATCTCCGTCAGAAGGTGACGGAGAAGGACCTCGCCATCCAGGGCGCCGGCAAAGCCTTCGAGGGGCTGCGGGTGGAGAAGCGCGACGTCGACCGTGCGCTCAGAAGGAAAGAGTCCGAGCTCAAGCAAGCGCTCGAGCGCGAGCAAGGGCTCTCGACCCGCTGCACTAGTAAGTACCTTGAGTTTTCCGGTTTCCCTTTCTGTGCGTGATCTCTACGCGTTGTGTTCGAGCGCTTAGCTTTCATCGTTCTTTTCTAGATCTGGAGGCAGACCTGGTGGCGGCACATGAGGACGCAAGGTCAGCCCACGCGTTGGCTGATGGCGAGATCTCGGCCAAGGCCCTGATTACCGGCGCGATCGACACCCTCAGCACCAACTGGGGCTTTCCGCCCATGGTGGACATCGAGGGGCCAGACGCCGGCAAGGGCTACGCTAGCCGCGTCGTTGAGTTCGGCGCTTCTCTGCGGGGCCGCGTTCGAGATGCTCTCGTCTTCGCCGCGCGTCGGACCATGGCCATCTTCTATTCTGGGTTTGCTCTCTCGAGGGAGGCTGCCCAGACTGGGATGGAGGCCGTCGCCAGCGGCTTCACTTACACCGTGGATGAGCAAGAGGGTGGCGTGAACCCCCGGATCGAGCAACTCAAGGTCGATGCGGAGGAGCCCGGGGCGCGTCTTGCCGAGAGCTTCCTGCCTGAAGTTCTTCCTCCTGAGGTGGAGTAGTTTTCAATCGGCCTGCGAGCCGAGATTGGGGCAACAAGGCCCCTGTAAGAAATCAAATATTCTGGTCGTGGAATGGCCCGAGTGGCCTTTAAACGTTATGCTTATGTTTTGTGTAAATGTGCTCTAGTTTTTTCTTTGTTTCTCGAGTTATCTTTTGTCCCTTGCCTTTGTTTCTTTTTAACTAAGTACGAGTGCCGTGCTCGAACCACTTCGAGGGGAGATGAGCTGGGGTACCGTGGCTCGGAAGCGTGGGTGACCTTGGGCTCGATCGTCCCAACTCTAAGGGCTCGAGCTGACGTACGTACTTAGTTTTTGCGAAAAAACTCAAGGCGGGAAGGGAAAAGAGTGCGTCGAGCGTTTTTGAAAAAACTAAGCGTGTTTTTTTTGAGGACTTCAGGGGGGTCCCCCCCTGGTCTAGCCCCCGAGGAGGGCTTGACTTTGTGGAAACAAAGTCAAGCCCACCTTGCATATGAACGAAAAGTAAGAAACTGACTTGCAGGTCTTTATTCACTCATACTAGTGGTACATCTAAACGAAAAATGTACAAGGCATCGAGGCCTAGGGGAAAAAGCGACGTAGCTGTTCGATGTTCCACGCGTTGGTGAGGATCGAGCCGTCCTCGTCGGCTAACTTGTAGGTCCCCGGCTTCAGCACTTCGACCACTATGAACGGGCCTTCCCAGGGAGGAGTGAGCTTGTGGCGCCCCTTGTTGTCTTGTCGTCGACGGAGCACGAGGTCGCTGACCTCGAAGTCCCTCTTGCGCACGTTCTTCTCGTGGTACTGACGTAGTTTCTGCTGGTAGCGCGCAGAGTGTAGGAGCACCGTGTCTCGAGCGTCTTCAGCTTGGTCGACGGCGTTAGCCAGCCTTTCCTCGTTAGTCTGCTCGTTGTAGGCTTTGAGTCGAGGGGACCCATACTCGAGGTCAGTGGGGAGTACGGCCTCAGACCCGTAGACCAAGAAGAACGGGGTGAACCCAGTGGCTCGACTCTCAGTTGTTCGTAGACTCCATAGGACCGACGGGAGCTCGGCCGCCCACTTATTGCCGTGCATGTTGAGGCGGTTAAAAATCCTCGGTTTTAGTCCTCGGAGGATCATGCCGTTGGCACGCTCGACCTGACCATTAGTTCGAGGATGGGCGACTGCGGACCAGTTCACACGGATGTGGTATCGATCGCAGAAGTCCAAGAACTTTTTGCCCGTGAACTGAGTACCATTGTCAGTGATGATGACATTAGGCACTCCAAAGCGGTGGATGATGTCGGTGAAGAATTCGACCGCTCGTTCCGAGCGGATGTTGGTGATGGGCTTGGCCTCGATCCACTTGGTGAATTTGTCGACGGCCACGAGCAGGTAGGTGTAGCCTCCCGTCGTTTTCTTGAGTGGTCCGACCAAATCGAGCCCCTAGACCGCAAACGGCCAAGTGAGGGGGATCATTTGGAGTGCGTGCGCTGGGAGATGCGTTTGTTTGGCGTAAAATTGGCACCCCTCACATGCTCGAACAAGCTTGATGGCGTCAGCAGTTGCAGTGGGCTAGTAGAAGCCTCGATGGAAAGCGTTTCCGACAAGGGTTCTCGGCGCGGCGTGGTGGCCACAAGGCCCCGAGTGCATGTCTTTGAGCAACTTTCTGCCCTCATCGATTGAGATGCATCGTTGGAGTATGCCAGTCGGACTGCGGCGGTAGAGCTCTCCATCATCCCCGTAAATGACGTAGGTTTTGGCACGACGCGCCAATCATCTGGCTTCTGTTCGATCTTCTGGGAGCTCCCCTCGAACAAGGTATTCGAGGAAGGGCGCTCGCCAATCAGTCAGTGAGCTCGAATCTCGATCGATCTCCATGACCTCAGCCTCCGTCGAGGGGGGCTCGGTCGTAGGAGCGGGCTCGATGACTGATTCTGCTCCAGCCCCCGAGTCCCACTTCACAAATGGCTCGTGAAGATCTTTCGAGAAGACGTCTGGGGGGAGCGGCGCTCGAGACGATGCGATCTTGGCTAACTCATCTGCGGCTTCATTGAAACGCCTCGGGATGTGGTTGAGCTCGAGGCCGTGAAAGTTTGCTTCCAGTTTGCGCACTTCGTTGCAATACGCATCCATTTTTTCATCATGGCAGCTCGAAGCTTTCATCACCTGGTCAATGACAAGTTGCGAGTCACCTCGAGCGTCAAGGCATCGAACCCCGAGCTCGATAGCGATACGCAACCCAGTAACGAGCGCCTCGTATTCTGCCATATTGTTCGAGGCCGCAAAATGGATTCGCACCACGTAACGCATGTGTACTCCGAGGGTTGAAACAAAGAGTAGGCCTGCGCCTGCTCCTGTTTTCATGAGCGACCCGTCGAAATACATGGTCCACAGCTCGGCCTGGATCTGAATTGGGGGGAGTTGGACGTCGGTCCACTCAGCGACAAAGTCTGCCAACACCTGAGATTTGATAGCCTTCCGTGGGGCGTAAGTGATGGTCTCGCCCATGAGCTCGACCGACCATTTAGCAATTCGACCCACTACTTCCCGGTTTTGGATTATTTCCCCAAGCGGGAAGGAAGATACCACTGTCACCGGGTGGCTGAGAAAGTAGTGTTGGAGTTTTCGGCGTGTGAGCACGATTGCGTAAAGCAGTTTTTGGATTTGAGGGTATCGAGTTTTGGCATCTGAGAGTACCTCACTAATAAAGTACACCGGCCGTTGGACGGGGAGCGCGTGCCCCTCTTCCTGCCTCTCAACCACTATGACTGCGCTGACCACCTGAGTGGTAGCAGCAACATAGAGGAGGAGGGGCTCGGCCGGGTTTGTCCTCTCGAGCGGTCGTGGTGGCACGAGCACGGGAGGGGAGGTGAGCATGCTTTTCGGCCTCGAGAGGGCTTCCTCCGCCTCGGTGTCCATGCGAAATGTTCGGACTTTTTGAGGAGTCGATACAAAGGCAAGGCTTTTTCTCCCAGACGGTGATTTTTTCTCTAAGAGCGGCTAGGCACCCGGTGATTTTTTGCACCCCCTTCAGGTCTCGAATCGGCCCCATCCTCATGATGGCCGCGACCTTCTCGGGATTGGCCTCGATCCCACGCCGGAGACAATGTACCCTAACAACATGCCTCGAGGCACGCCAAAGACACACTTCTCGGGATTCAATTTGATGTTTTTAGCCCGGAGGCATCCAAACGTCAACTCGAGGTCTCCGACAAGGTTTTCTACTTTTCGCGTCTTGACAACGATGTCATCGACGTAGGCCTCGACTGTTTCTCCTATATGTTTTTCAAAAACGTGAAGCATGCAGCGTTGATATGTTGCCCCGGCATTTCGAAGGCCGAAAGGCATCGTGACATAACAATACATGCCTACAGGGGTGATGAATGAAGTCGCGAGCTGGTCGGACTCCTTCATTTTTATTTGGTGGTAGCCAGAGTAAGCATCGAGAAAGGAAAGTACTTCACAACCCGCAGTGGAATCAACTATTTGATCTATTCGAGGCAAAGGAAATGGAACCTTGGGACATGCTTTATTCAAACTAGTGTAGTCTACACACATCCTCATTTTTCCATTCTTTTTCTCTACTAGTACAGGATTAGCTAGCCACTCGGGATGATGTACCTCCTTGATGAATCCGGCCTTCTCGAGCTTCTCGACCTCTTCGCGGATGATCCTGCGCTTCTCCTCGTCGAAGCGGCGCAGCGTTGCTTGACAGTCTCGAACCGGACGGATCTCCAAGGCGTGCTCGGCGACATCCCCTCGGTATGCCAGGCATGTCCGAGGGACTCCACGCAAACATATCAGCGTTTGCACGGAGAAAGTCGATGAGCACTGCTTCCTATGCGATGTCGAGGGAGGCGCTGATGACCAGCGTCTTCTCGCCCGAGGAGCTCGGATCGAGCGGGATCTTCTTGGTGTCCTCGGCGGGCTCGAAGTTGCCGGCTTGTCGCTTGGGTGCTGGGACGGCGGCCTCGGCTGCCATGCGATCGAGCGTCTTGGCTAGATCCTTGGACGCGACCAGGGACTCCCCGTACTCGACACACTCCACGTCGCAGCAGTACGCGTGCTCGTACGTGGAGTCGACGGTGATGACCCCCTTTGGTCCCGGCATCTTGAGCTTGAGGTAGGCGTAGTTGGGGATCGCCATGAACTGGGTGTAGCATGGTCGGCCCAAGATGGCGTGGTAGGTCCCCTCGAAACCGGGTACGTCAAAGGTGAGGACCTCCCGGCAGAAATTCGCGCGCGTGCCAAAATACACAGGGAGGTCGATGCGGCCGATCGTGAGGGCTTTCTTGCCGGGGACGACTCCATGAAAGCCCCCGGCGCTCGGCTTGAGCTGCGCCCTTGTGATGCCGAGTAGCGCGAGCGTCTCCATGTAGATGATGTTGAGGCTGCTGCCTCCGTCCATGAGGACCTTGGTGAAGCGGACGTTGAGGATGACTGGGTCGACGACGAGGGGATATGCGCCGGGGTTGGTGACGTGTTCTGGATGGTCATCACGGTCGAACGTGATGGGAGCATCCGACCAGTCGAGGAACTGAGGCGTGGCAGGCTTCACAGAGAAGACCTCCCTGCGCTCGTTCTTCCGCTCCCGACGCGTCATCTGGGTGGTAGGGCCGCCATAGATCATGTAGTAGTCGGCAATGGGCGGGTACCCGTTGTCGTCGTTGTCGTTGGCTCGATCTTCGCCACCCTTATCCTTCTTGTCGTCGTCCTTGCCCCCACCGAGCTTCTTGAAGTAGCTTCGAAGCATGCGACAGTCCTCGAGGTTATGCTTGACTGGTTCTTTGTGGAATGTGCACGGCTGTTTCAACATCTTGTCGAAGACGGCCCCCTCTGGAGGGGGTCGAGGCTTCTTGCGCTCGGCTGCGGCTACCTCGTCTTCCACGACCACGTGCTTGCCTTGCTGGTTGCCCTTCTTCTTCTTCTGATTCTTCTTCTGACCCTTGCTCGAGCCCTCACCGTCCCCCGGGGGCGGCGTGGGCTTGTTCCCAACACCACCAAAGAAGGCTCCCACGGCCTCGTCACCGGCAGCGTAGTCGGCGACGACGTCCATGAGCTCGTCGACCATCTTTGGGCGATTGCGCCCGAGCTCCCGCACGAGCTCTTTGCACGTGGTGCCTGAGACGAACGCCAGGATGACGTCGTGATCTGGAATGTGCGAGCTCGGTGCGCAGCTTGGAGAAACACCGAGCAAAGTCCCGGAGAGATTCCGTGGCATTTTGCTTGCAGTTGCGGAGATCCCACGAGTTGCCGGGTCGGATGTAGGTGCCCTTGAAGTTCCCCTCGAAAATCTGGACCAGGTCGGTCCAATCGTAGATTTGGTTGGGGGGGAGCTCCTCGAGCCACCGCCGAGCGGTGTCAGAGAGAAACAGAGGAAGCTGGCGTATGATTGCCTTATCCTCTCGAGCCCCTCCCAGCTGGCAGGCCAGCCGGAAGTCAGCCAACCAGAGCTCTGGCTTGGTCTCCCCGTTGTATTTGACCACGCTCGTAGGGGGTCGAAACGGGTTGGGCAGTGGCGTGCTGCGGATGGCTCGACTAAAGACTCGAGGGCCCGGCGGCTCGGGAGCCTGCCGGTCCTCGTCGCTGTCGTAGCGCCTCCCTCGATGGGCCTTGTAGCCACGGTCCTCGGCGCCCGCGGCCTTGCGTCGTCGATTGTCGTTGATATCGTGTCGCGCATCTTGAGACACATGGTTGTCGAGGATGCGGTCTCGAGCGGGGGCCCTGCCGCCTCGAGGGGGTGCCTCTTGGTGGACGGAGCCCTCCCTCTCGTTCCGTGGTTGCTCTGGGGCTGCCTCGCGTTGTCTTGAGGCCGAGCTCTCGGCCTGCTGAACGGCCGCGACTTGGAGGAGCCCTTGGACCTCATCCCGTATCCGTAGCGCATGCGGATTCGAGGGTGCAGGCATGTCTCGCAGCAACATGGCTGCCGCTAGGACATTTTGGCTGGCTCGAGGGAAATGGGCTGGCTCGATCGGCACCTCTGGCCGCCCATCGTTGACGATGCGGTTGAGGACGCCTCGTGCCTTTCCTCGAGCGCCTAAAGCTCGAGGAGGGGGAGGTTGGTTCTGTTCGAAGGCGCGTTTGAGCAGCTCCAGATTTGCGCGATCCGCGTCCATCTTGGACTCGATCTCCTAGAGCTGTGCCCATTGCGCTGCTTGAGCATCGTCTTCAAGCCGTGGGTTGTTCTACCCCTGTGGTGGCTCTTCGCGAGGCTCGATTACCTGCAAGGCTCCAGCCGCTGGTGTTCCAAGGACCGGCGCTCCGACGGGGCGGTTGGCTGCCGCGGCATCGTCTCTGGTCTCCTTGTCCGACGGGACATCGTTTTCAAGGCGGAAACACTCACGAGCCGGGTCATAGCACCCTGAATCTGAGTCATCGGAGTCGGGGTCAGCGCCGGACGGAGTCCAGGGCCTTCCCGTGCTCTCCTCCTCGATCCAGCGGCGCATGTTCCCGACCGTGGTGCGGCGTTGTAAGCCGAGCGCTCTATCAAACCCGCGGTCCACTGATGCCGGCCACACGATTTCCAAGTTCATGGCGGCGCGCAAGAGGGGGCCAGGGGTCTCCGCTTGCGGCCCCATTGCTGACTGGATCTCGTTGGCATACGTGGTGGCGGTGTTGGTGAGCCCAAACGGGAGCCTGCGACGAGCTCGATAGAGCCCGTGCGGCAACAAGTTGGGCGACGTCGGCCGTGCGCTTGCTCGAGGTGCCACGCCGGGCTCTCTCGGCGAACGCATGGCGAATGTGAAGCCAGGGTCCTCGTCGAGAGTTCCCTGCCCACGTGCCACTCCCTGCCGCGCGCTCGGCACCCCTGCTGGGTGCGTCGCGGCGTCCTGCTGGGAGGGCACACGAGCTGGGTGCTCAAGGCCCTGTGTCTACTGGCGATGACGCTGGTGCTGGTGGCATCGGTGCCGCGGCGGCGAGCCGTGGTGGTGCGGTCGGCGCACGGCTCCACCAGCGCGTGGGGGTGACGAGCGCCCCCCTCCTGGTTCACCGATCGAGAGCAAGGCCATGTCGTAGCCCGTACCGAGCGACACGAACTCTAAGCTCCAAAACCAGATCACCGTAGCGAACGGAAGTGAGGAAGTGGGTGATGCCATCCGGAAAATGGCGGGAATCGGGCGAAACACGCAGTACCCCTACCTGGCGCGCCAACTGTCGGTGTTTCGTACCCGGGGGTGTCACACCTACAAGTAAATTTCTAAGCGTGCTCCCTAATTCGGATGGTGATGCAAGAAGGACACAAGATTTTTATCCCGGTTCGGGCAAAAAAGGCCCTACGTCCGGCGGGGGGGGGCACTTGTATTATCTTGCACCTAGGTGCTCGTACGAGGGTGAGTACAAGGCAGTCCTGAGACTCTGCGAATGAGGTGTGTGTGAACCTAGGAACCTGCCCTAAACTAGGCCCTGGCATCCCCTTTTATAGGCCAAGGGGAGGCTCAGGAGTACAAGAGTTGGTAGGGCAATCGTATGCATGACATCGAGGTACGGGCGTCGGGTCATGTAGCTGGAGCTGTGGATGCCCCTCTCGATCCGGTTCGAGCCTGTGGATCCCTGCTTTTACCCGGGTCGAGCCTGTAGTAGTATGGTCGATGATGGCCTGACAGGTCCTTGGCTAACGCGAGCTGATGTAATCGAGGCGTGGGCGATGATGGGCTACCCGGGAACTCCGTCGAGTGGCCGTCAAGGTGGGATAGACGCATTACTGCACGCCCCATGCGCCAGTCACATCCGCCATCATTCCTCGCGCGGCTGAGGGCTTCCTCGAGGGGTCGACGATCCGCACGATGGGATGGAGCGACGTGCTCGGCGGTACGGAGAGTTGACAATGACATTTTGAGGGGTGCCGTACGCGGCACGGTGCAAGGCATGGCGTAATAGTGGCGCTGCCATCCTCGAATCCGGGGCATGGGCCGCGTAATGGTGGAAATGACCGGGTACGATCCACTATTGCGGGCCCCGTAGCCATGGAGTTAGGCGGGGTCATCGCTGCGGTATGCAAGCGGCCCTGTAGCCATGTGCGCGCCCCGGAAAGGCAATCATTGTAGACAGCCTCGAGCGGTCGCTCGCTCGAGCGGTCTCCGTCACCGCTCGAGCGGTCGCTCGCTCGAGCGGTCTCCGCTACCGCTCGAGCGGTTGCTTGCTCGAGCAGTTTTTGTTACAGTCTCGAGCGATCGCTCGCTCGAGCGGTTTCCGTAACTCTTTCTCGAGCGGGCGAGCGGCTGCTGCTCGAGCTAGAGGGTTCTGTGGCTTTGTGGGCCTGATCGTGGGTCGGTCCAGTACGAGGAGGATTGGGGATTCCCTCTGGTTAGCTTTTGGGATTTAGTGAGGGGTGAAGCTGGTTTCCTTATTTTTAATCCACCTAGTTTAGGACCCCCTAATCTAGGTACCCGACACAGAGGGTGTAGAGAATATTTTGAAAAGTGTGATCATTAGTGGTAGTAGGAATGATAGTGGAGAGAGTTGCTTGAATTCCATCCTCCTCAGGCATTAGATCTTGAGTATTTATTGGAGTCTGAAAAGAGGACCATACCTGAGTTGGAAGAGAGCATTGAAAAAAGAGATGAAAATCATTTTCCTCCTGACCACAGACTGCACAATATTTATCTATGTGTGATGAATATCTTGAGGCACGCTCTGCGGTAGCTAGAGCTCGTCTGATAAGCCGCCAAGCAAAAGTCTTGATCAAAGGAGGGAGGGTCTTGTTTTTCCAGACTCTGGAAAGAATGTGGTTTGCTTGGGCCGATGCTTCTCGATCCCCTCGCGCAGAAGCTGAATGACATTATTAGAAGATAGAGTTTTGTAAATTTGCTTGGTGGAGTAGTTCCCTTTGGTGGCATCCTTCCATCTTAGGATATCTTGATTAGGCTGAAGGGACGGGGATAGTGGATGTAATAGCCGTGACTTCATAATCAAAAACCTCATTAATTAGTTGTAGATTCCAGTCATGTGTGTTGTGGATCCAAAGATCGAAACTATGGAAGGTAATGGATTTACTTGTGGATTTGGAGATTTCATATGGTCAGGGATTGAGTCCCAGATTGGGCACCAAGGTGTAGTCCAAATTGATGTGTTACCAGCATGTAATTGGAGGATGACATTGTCATGAAGTTCTTTCTTTACCTGCATGATTGAAGACCAGAACACTGAACGAGGTCCTGAATTTTTTGCTGTCCAAAAGGAAGAGTTTGGAAAATATTTGGATTTGAGTACAGCTGTTAGCATAGGATTTTTACTAGTGGCAATGTTGCATGCTGCATTTATGATAAGCGATTTATTCACTGTAGCTAAATCTCTCACTCCAAGGCCTCCATTTTCTTTGCTCTGACAAATGTCGTCCCATGATCTGTAAGCAATTGGCGAAGTGGGATTTTCCTCCTGCACACCTGTCCACCAGAATCTCTTGATAATGGTATTAATTTTTTGAATGAAGGTTTTTGAGAATAAGACAGTGGACATATAGTAAATGGGAATAGAAGCAAGAACCGACTGGATGTAGGTGAGTCTACCTGCATGGTTAAGCTTATTGGCCCTCACAGTAGTTAACTTGGATTGAAATTTCCCAAAGATGAATGTTGGAACACGGTTCCAGCAGGTTTTGTATTCAATCATAATCACAATTACAATGCTAGAGTGTGAAGAAGGGAAGCTCTTCCACTCCAGGGAGTCTCCCTCTACAACTGGGACTGGGGGGCTCCTTTTATAGCCAGCCCAGCTCCCTAGTACAAAAAGTCATTACAACCCCTGAGGGGGGACAAGGAAACCCTAATTCTAAGACTCTTCCAGGTGGGGTCGGCGGGGGCAAAGTCGTCCGCCGGGGCACGAATGGGCCCGTGGACTCCTCCTGGGCCTCCAAAGCGCACGACGTCCTCCTTGCTTTTGGGCCGTTGGCGGGCCATCTCTTGGACCGTTGGATGTCTCCGCCACCGTTCTGACGTCTCCGCCACCGCCCGGGGTGTCTCCGCCATGGAACCGGAGGCCCGCGCCTCTGGCCCAATGTCTCCGCCTCCAGCTTGGTACCTCCGCTTGGAGGTCTGAGGTTTCACTGCCGGCCTGGTGTCTCCGCCTGGCGACCGGAGACCTTCCAAGGCGCGAGTCGGCATGGTCTCCGGCGGCGGGCATCATATCTCTGATCCAACCCTGCACAACAGGCTAAGACACGTGCAGCAAATAAGATAAATGGGGGTTAGTTGTTCGTGAACATGTGCCATGTCTCCGCTGCTGAGATGCCTTTTCCCAACATTCCCCCTTTGAGGGTTGGGTCCAGCGGAGGCGGGCCCTGGCCATCAACTCTTGGCTTGATCAGCGGAGACCATGCCCCCCCTGGCACGTCTTTGGTGGACCCTGGTTCTTCTTTGGCTTGCTAAGGGTCTCTTCTCATCCGTTGGATCTGAGGCTGTTGATTTCTGACCGTACGATATACGACCGTTGTGGTGGAGGGGCGGTTCCTTCTCGGACCCGTCGCCCGGCCACTATAAAAGGGGAGGGGGTAGGTGAGAGTTTTTTACCCCGCGCCGTAATTCTCGTGCTGTAGTTTTCTCCGCCGTCTCTCACGTCGCCTCTGCATTTGCTTGCTGCCTCCGCTTTCCACCGTGGCACCTCCGCTGCGACGCGCCTGCCTCCGCCACCACTACAGCGGTCCGTACTCCCAGTTTCAGAAGGTGAAGGCCGGAGATTGGCTGGATCTCTTTGAGAAGTGCATGCTTGTTGCGGCGAAGGCTAGGGACCTGGAAGAGTCTCTTTCCGACGTTGAAGCCTCCGGCGAAGACCTCATCCCTTCTCACAGCCCCGAAGGTATGGCAGGCATTACCTTCGACTTTGGTCCTAGCAAGATGACCAAGGCGATGATCGAAGACCTTGAGAAGCAGGGCGTCATTCCAGTTGGTCGTGCCAAACTCTCGGGGTCGGAGACTGAGCCAACCCCTGCTCGGGGGTATGCAGTTGTTTTTAGGGATTTTTTTTACCTGCGCCTCCGACTGCCAGCCCATCCTTTTCTGAGGAAGATTCTGGGGGAGTTCAATGCTCAAATTCACCACCTTACGCCTCATGCCTTCTTAAACCTTAGCAAGTTTGTCTGGGCGGTGGAGTCGTATGGCGGAGAGACTGATGTCAATGCTTTTGTGAGGCATTATGAGTTGCAGAAGCAACCACGGTCGTTTGGAGAGGAGAAAATAAAG